>BGPR01005503.1:9902-32554 GCA_013235015.1 Araneus ventricosus | reverse complement strand
GCAATATTAAGTAGCAAATATTATAAGAAATATTAAGTAGCAAATATAGATATAACAAATTGAATTAGCAAAGCATTTAAGTTCAGATCACTTTCAAGAGAGTTGGTTCCTGTATACCGCGTATAAAGAAATGCAAAATTAAAATTTAAAAGTAATTTTATACAAAATTGTAGAAAAAAGCGAAACATTTTTAACACAATCTAAATACTATCTCACATTTTTTTAAATATAAAACATCATTTTACAGCATTATAAAACAACATAATATAAAATTTACAAAAGTAATTAATTAGGAATATGTTAAAATGATGTTCCAAATTTAAACTTAAATTTAATCATATTGAAATTTTAATGCTGAACACGGCTTAATCAATCGTAACACATCTCCACGAATATACTATCACTTCTCGGCTACTTTACTGTTGTACTTTGTTGAAAAACCGTTGTACTTTGATAAATTGTTCAGCGAACTAATTTTAAATTGAATATTGATAACAAATTCTAATTTGGTTAATTTGAAACTAACGGATCTTCAATAAAAATTAGATGCATCCAAAAGTTCGAATTAGGAAAAATTGGGTTTAAAAACAAAACAGCGACAGTTTTTATTCTAAAAACATGTACGTAATTAATCTACGTACGTCTACAATAAACGGTAAACAATTTTGATCTCTAAAGTAATATTAGTTATAATTTTAAAATTTTTAATTATCCCAATAAATAAGTAAGTAATTTAAATAAAGACATATATGTACAGCACCTAGAGTGCAAAAATTGTGCAATTAAATACATAGAACAGCAGCTAAGAGTGAGTCCTTGAATTAAATTATGGGCATTAAAGATTAATCTTAGGCATTCATAAGATACGGACGTATTTAACTAAAGAAAACAATTCAGAAATGAGAACAGTTTTCAATTTTGACCTGAAATTAACCAAAATAAATTCGAATTATAGGCTTATGGATAGAACTCGCCAATTACCAGTAATGATCATCAAAGCATTTGATAAAGCAAGATATCATTGAAAGTTCACCGTTTCAATCTAATGATTGAAATGACCGATAGCTTTGAGAGAATATATTAGCTGAAAATAAATTTGAGGAATTTTGAGAAAAACTAAATTGCATCACTTTAAAAATATCATTTTGAAGCTCCCAGCGCATGAGTAGTTCATGTGAGAAGATAGCGATCGCATCCAAAGATAAAGAGTCAAAAGATTAAAAAATCACATGTATGCGCACCTCTTGCAACTTAGCAGTTTAGTCTCAGTGAAATCGAGTTGTTCAGGCAACCCGACGAAACTGTTTAGTTGCCGAAGGAATTGCATGTATGCGGTTAGCCTAATAAAATCGTAACAAATAAGCGTAATAAAGAACTCTGCAAAATAAAAAATAGAGATTGTAGCGGCTACAATTCACTGCCTTCTCCTTTTTATGGTAGGTGGCGCTACTAGAGCCATCCGGGTTTTCCCATGATGCCTCGCTCTCTTCTTCGTCTGTATACTTGTCTTGTGTTGTTGTTCTCTGTCTTGCGTTTTGTACATTTTAATGTACTGTGTCGTGGAACTTAGCCATCTGATAAAAATGTTTCCTGAAATTGAATTAATTCTTCAACATCGGCATTCCATATAAACATGAATCTCGTCCCTCTACAAGATGAAACGCAAATGGGATATTTTCTTTTATATCTTTAAAGCTTATAATCCCAGACACTTTTCTTAGAATAATATAAATATACCAAATTACTTAAAATTTTTTGCTTGTTCCGCGAGATTTCTCGTTAATATGATTTTTTTTGTTTCACCGAAAAAAATTTTCGTTTTCATTTTGCGCCTCGTGGCAACTAAACATCTTCTGGCGGATTATAATGTAACCTGCTACTTTATCACATTTTGTTTATGGAACAAAAAATATATATGAATAAATTACAAAGCTCCATTATTTCATTATGAAACATTGTTGATGAAAAAGTTTATCAGCCAGAAAAATAAATTAAACCACTTTTAAAATATGTTTTTTTCCTAGTGACTATGACAACTCAACTCAATTAGAACAATGAAAAACAATTTTTAGAAAACGTTTCTTCTTTTCTTCAAGGTTGTATTTTTTTAACTATATAATTTTTTCAAAAATGCTTCAATTTAAAAAGCTATTTAGAAAAAAGAGAAAGCAAATATTGTGAGCTTAATGCGATTCTTTATTATCTCGCGCGGAGCCCTAATTAAAATTGTCTATTATTGTTAGTACTTCTATATATATCAATACACTTCGTGAGGCTCCAAACTATAATTTATATGAGATTCTACCATTTTTAAATTGTTTTATTGTATTTATTATTTAATAAATTTTTCTTTTAGCAAATTAACTATCAATTTTTTTAACAAAATGTTTCACTCCACATAATAAGAACTTATATAATTTATAGTTCGTACTATTGCTGAAAATTAATTAAAAAACTCGAATGTACTTCATCTTGTTTTCTCGCATGCATTCGCAGAAGAATGCTCTTATAGCGAAAGGTAAACAAAATCATTTTTGAGAACGCACTTTTATAAGAGTGCTAAAATAGAATTTTTTTTATAGTTATTATCAACTTTTTAGTCTTTAATTTATAATAAACTATTATAAATATTATAGTTGATTAATATAGTTAATTTCATGGATTTTATTATTTTTATAAGCTTATAATATTATTAATTTTATAAACTTATAATGGTTAAATTTACATGTTTGATTAAACATTTCGAGTCCTCGGTGGGCTAGTGGTAAGGCCTCGGCTTTTGAACCGGAGGGTTCCAGGTTCGAAACCCAATTCAACTGAAGATTCGTCGTGTGTTGGGCCTGTTGCACATTAAATCATATGTAGGAGGCCAAACGTCCTCCCGTTGGTGTGGTGCTGAAGTTTGGAGAGGGGGCTGCCAGATCAGGTGTCGTCCTCGTCACCAGACTGTAGTTGCAAAATTGTAAAGTTCGTCCCAAAATACCCCTCGTGTTGCTTCGTAACGGGATGTTAATATGTAACTAACTAACTTGATGAAATATATAAAAAAATGCTTCTAAAAACATCCTGCAATAAATTTAATCAACGCAGTTTTTAAAAGCACTTTTATTAGTGTACGACAGTGAAATCTCTTTACAACGACCGCCCAGCGTTCCCAGGAAAACTACCCGCACTAAAGGAGTTTCATATCTGGAAGTACAAAGCATGTTTGAATACGTTAGGACTCGTATCAGGGAGCGTTGTTTCTAAAAAAGTGAATTTTAAGAATCATCTAAAGTAACAAATACTTCGAAAAATTCTTATTTCGTCTGAAAACAGATTCAATTCGAGATTGCTTTGATCTTTTCGGTGGTAACTTTTTTAGTTTTTTTTAGTTATAATTTTATTATTTGGAAAAAATCCTTAATTTAGTTGGTATTTGCTGAGGAATGGGCAATAAAATCATCAATTTTCCCTACACACTGTTGAGCTTAAAATTTCATTTACTGATTGTCGCAACCCATATCAGCAGCTTTTTTGTCACAGTCGGAATCGGTGACTGAAGGCAGAATTGAACTGTCGAATGCGCAACCCAGGTAGAGACAGAAATTCACTTTTCTCTTCACATTGGGAAACGAATGATAATTCATTATTAAAAGGTTCAAGGTGACAGAAGACGAACGGAATATCCATCACTGAAGTTGAAAAGGCGACCAATCTCGCCTCTTAGAGAGGTTTCAGTGGCCGTTGATAAAAGTTTATTTATAAGCTTCTATTCAACTTGAGTGTCTTGTCCACAAATCTTGAGATCGATTTCTTACCCACTTCCAATCGAGCTACAGCTTCGAAATTTAGCACGTGGGTGGGTTTCTGGAGACAATACAATATTATGAAAAAAAAATTGCAATTTATACCTATTTTAAACCTAACAAAATGATATTAAAATTTTAGCCCTATATTTGGGCGATAAAGTTTGGAAGGTGGTAACCTCACGTTACGTAGGGTTGTATCAACACCACTAGACGACACACAATAGAAGGGGGTGCTGCCTATGAATCATCCCCATTTCGGAGCGGCTTGAGGGTAAAAGGTCACATAGGGGAAGTGAGTCTTGTGTCGTCTCTCGGTCTGTGTCGCACTTTCTTCAAATTCGTAATATGTAATATTCGTAACGAATATGTAATATGTGTTTTATATTGGAGAATTCGGAAATTGAATTTGGTTTACTATGCCTAACATGTCGTGTGTATTCGTGTCAGCCCTCACTAATAAGTAGGTAATAAATAAAAGCGTGGGAGCCTTTACCTTCTAGGAATATTCCATTTGTTTAAGGAAATATACACAAAATATAAGGTGCTATATAAAGCTTATACCTTATTTTTCATTATTATTATTTTATTAACATTACATCTATGAGCCAAAATTTCCGTGGCAAACAAAAGTGACCGTTAAGAAGGGCGACTGTTAAGCAGGGGTGGTTGCTACCCACAGTCCGGATCAGTGCCTTACACCTTCTGGGCAGGCTGTGCAGGCGTGGGCGAATAAATAAATAAATAAAAGCAGGAGGGGTCGCTTAGAGAAGTTTCACTATAAAAAAGTATATTATATATATATATGAATCCATTTCGAATAATGTCCTTAGCCCTTGAACAAATGGACTAGAATGGATTCCTTGTTTGTTTTATTCGATTACCTCCGAGTTTTATCTTTGGTTTTGGTTTTCTTTGTATGATGTTGATTTCCATTGTTCTTTGCTTGCAGCTGCAATTGCGCACTACTTAAACATTGTTTAAATTTTATTATCTAAATTAAATTTTATTCCCTAAATTTTATTTTCTAAATTAAATTTTATTTCCTAAATTTTATTGTTTTAAATTAAATTTTATTTCCTAAATTTTCTTGTTTTAAATTAAATTTTATTTTCTAAATTAAATTTTATTTCCTAAATTTTGTTGTTTTAAATTAAATTTTATTTCCTAAATTTTATTGTTTTAAATTAAATTTTATTTCCCAAATTTTATTGTTTTAAATTAAATTTTATTTCTTAAATTTTATTGTTTTAAATTAAATTTTATTTTCTAGATTAAATTTTATTTCCTAAATTTTATTGTTTTGAATTAAATTTTATTTTCTAAATTAAATTTTATTTTTTAAATTTTGTTGTTTTAAATTAAATTTTATTTCCTAAATTTTATTATCTAAATTTTATTATTTTAAATTAATTTTTTTGTTATTTTTGTTTAAAGTTTAAGTTAAAATATGTTTTTATTTTTAAATTTATTCTAAATTTTCTAGTTGATTGTTTTTAAGCTCTATTTTTTATTTTAATTATTTCGTACTTTTTAATCTCTAATCTCTAAAATATTATTATAAATATTACGGAATGTTGAAATAATTTTTTTTCTCAAATTCACTACCAGTTGTCCTTTAAATGATAATTAATTTCTAAAAATATAAAATAAACTGTACTGTCATCGAAAACGCACAAGTAAAATTACGAAAGTTTAGCATGTCAGAAGATGGGCGAAAAATTGATTAAAAATTCTATCTTCACAAACATGAAAAAAAATCAAATTAAATAAAAATATGTAAAAGGTTTTTAAGACATTTAATAAAATCCTCTAATAGTATTAAAAATTACTTTTTCCATCGTCGTAGCTCTCACCGTTGTATTGATTTCGTAATTTTGATGTTCTGCGAATAGAGAATGTCGGGATTCTGTTATCCAAAGAAAACAGATTTTAATCCATCTGAAAAAAATAAAATCTATTTAGTGGCGCCAGTTTGATTGCCATGCTATTTTTCTTCGATTTTTACAATTTTTAATTAATATATTGTTAATTCTAGCTACAATCTTGCACGTAAATACGAGTGTTAGACATTTATTTTGCTAGAATGGCAACGCTCACGCGAATATGTGTAATATCTAAAAATATATTTAATATTTTTATTGAAAAGGATTGGCAACATGCAGGTGAATAAACGGAAAACTTAAAAATGTCAATAATACTTTAATTCAACCTGAATGGCAACGCATGTGTTAAAAGAAGATTTCATAAATATGGCCCCTATTTTGTGTGATTTCATGTCTCAGGGATGAAAATCAAGTATGTAATAATAAGTGTATCTTCCCTTGAATTGGTTGGTTTAATTTAGATAGATTAACGTCCATTTTTTTGTTTTGAAGCAACACGAGGGCTATTTGGGGACGGACCTCGCAATTTTCAACCGCGATCAGAGGACGACACCTGGGCTGGTACCCGCCTCTCCAAACTTCCGCACCGAACCACCTAGTAGACCCCCTCTGTATCGTTAGCTTGCAGCATGCCCGCATACATGGCGATCTTCAGTGGGCTTCGAGCCTGGAGCCCTCCGGCCCCAAAGCCGAAACCTTACCACTAAGCCACCGCGTCATAATACATAATAAAACCACATAGCCACCGATACATAGTTTAAATTTTGGTGTAAGTACGACAAGCCAAAGTTTATCCGCATGTCTTGTTGTCTTTTTAACTCTTTAATCCCGAGACGACTTTTTTCTTCTAGCTCCTTTAAAACCGGGACTTTTGGGGAGAAAGCGACATGAATTGGACTCTCCCAACCTGGGTGGTCCTTTATCCCACCACCCCCGCTATAACCTTCCCTTACGGCGCACGGAAATGGGCTGTGATTGGCAAGGATAATTGGACTCTTCTACCGCGCTTATCTCCTAAGCTATCTCAGAACCTCACCTCCCCTCAAAAAGAAGCCAACCGCCTCAGACTGTCCATCGTCGCTGTTAAGGGGAAATTTTTAGACAGCCCGGGACCGCCTCTCTCGGTGTCAGAGGGTTAAGTTATTGAAGCAAGGGAAAACGGACAAGCAGACAATGAGACATAAATCCAACCAGTGGGAGTGGCCTCCCCTAAACTTTCTTGTATACTGCTCAAAAAGTTGTCATTTCCCCTCCCCTTGCGTGGATAAAAAAAATCGAATCTACTGTAATCCAGAATGCAACGAATATCAGAAGGTTTTTCATTGCAGATTATAGTGATTGTAAAATATTTAAGTGAAGAATCATATTCAAAGAGATGCCTATGTATTAAAACTTAGCAATATTTATTTTTCATCACACTCCAGGAAGATCCGCTATTATACGAGCGAGCGAAAACAAAACAGGAGATAAAATATATAAATCACAAACTCCGTCTCAAGGACAAGTGAGACACTTGGTACCAGAGATAGCTAAGTAGGCATGCGCGTGGAGATGGTTTTGAAACGAAGGCTTAACAAGTATGCGATTATACAGACCGACAGACAGTCAACCCGTTGACGGATTTGGCCCAAAATTTTATACGGACCTACATTCATGACGATAAAACTGTGTATAAAATTTTATCCAACTGGCTTTTCAAGTTTTTGAGTTATAGCGTTCGCATGACCTCGGACATGCAGACAGACAGACTTTCATGGACGGATTTTCTCCAAAATTTGATAGAAACCTACAAATTATGTTTAAAGACCACATTCCCAATTTCATCCTCGTAGCTCTAATAGTTTTCGAGTTATCGTGTTCACAGACAGACAGACACACACACAGACAGACAGACATAATTCCAAAATCGTGTTTTTTCGGACTCAGGGAGGTCTAAAACGTGGAGATTCGTCAAAATCTCGAGTTCGAATTTTTTGACGATTACAATACTTTTTCTTTGTATACTTCGTATACGAGAAAGTAAAAATGATCTTTTTTCGGATTAGAGAGGTCGAAGACATCAAAATCCTTTGAAATCTCAACAGCGAGAATTTTGCTGTTTTATATTTCGTAAACAATAGAGTAAAAAATATTATTTGAAAAACGAGACCATCTGTATGGAATAGACATGCTTTTCCGGGAAAAGTTACACGACATACTTATCTAATAGATTAGAAACACCTATGCAATAAATAAAAAGATGTTTTATCCTTTGATCCCCTTTCGAAATTTTGCGTATTTTTGCATTTCAACTGCATCAGGATAGAAACGACAAAAACCCAGTTCCTTAGAATGTTTCGAAAACAGTATGAAGACACAAAGGCTGATGACCTACCAGATTCTTAACATGAGAATAAAACTGAAATGAATAAAAATAAATCAGAAATCCGATCATCACGTGCTGACATATACACGTGTCTTCAATAGGATGTCTGGGATGTCTACAGAAAAGCGTGGGCAACAAATAAAAGAAAGTAATGCCCTCAAACCAGAGGCGTGGCATGCCGGAATACCTACCAAGCAAAGCGGAATTTTAGAATTTCTGCATTACAGTAGAATTTCATTCATTCGTGAAATGGGCCGATTCAAATGTTTGGAAATTAAGACGATTGGATAAAGGTTAACCTAGAGTTTACGGTGCCCGCCCACTTCGTTCCTCTTAGGAACGCCAAATCTTTGCCGCCAAGAACGGCCATGAGAGAACATTTGTTTTGGTTGCATCTAGATGTTTTTAACCAGTGACAAGCGCGCATGCGCACAAATTGATCCTTTCATCGGTGTTTTGCCTATCAGGCTATATTGTGCCACGTTTCGATTGGACTGTTTTCTTCAACTCTTCGATGCAATTGATCGATAAATTCGAATTTGAATAAAACTTCTTTTGGAATTCTTCGGATGGAATATCGGTTCAGTAACTGTATGTTATTCTGTGTGTTTCATTTCTCAATGAATAAGCGAAGCTACGATTATTCCGCTATGCTGAACGCGAAGCCGCTGATGTTTTTTTAAGTTAAAAAATTTGCCCGGTACATTCTTGAAATGCCACTGGCATTGCGTGCGGAAATTCTCTTTTTCTAAATTTTTTAAAAAACGTGGATTCCTAACATTCAATGAAAAAGCGGAGCTACTAGTTTCCTGCTGTGCTGAAAGCAAAGCCGCTGATGTTTTTTTAAGTTTCAGGTGATCAGGTTTCAGAATCAGATTAGATTCAAATTCAGGTTCAGATTAAGTTTCAGGTTTCATCTCTCGTTTTCAGGTGACGCATGCGCAAATAGAGCAATAAAAAGCGTACCGCACATCCAGAACAGTATTTGGTGACGGCACATGAAATTGCGCCAAGAAGAATTGGCGAGAAGTAGGCCGGCACCGTAAACTTCAGGTTTACCTGGATAAAGCTAAGAAATTAAGTTTTGTTTAATTATGTTAACGTCCTGTTTTGGAGCAACGCTAGGGCTACTTTGGGACGGACCTCGTCATTTTGAACCGCGGTCAGGTGACGAAACCTGTACTGTCACCCCTCTTTCCAAGCTTCCGCACCACACCAGCGGGAGGACCTTTGACATCTGTGTGTGATTTAGCGTGCAACAGGCGCCATACACGAATGATCGTTGAATCGAGTTTCGAGCCTGGAACCTTCCGACACTAACAAGGAGAGGTCACGACTTGGGAAATTCAATTCGTGATGAAACTTCGCATATTAGTAGCACACCATTAGGGTGTTCACCCATTAATCTAAAAAAGTGCAATGCACAGTAAATTCGGAGGAAATGGCCCTCAAACTTTGGGCACAACTTATATACCAGTAACTCTTTACAAGCAACCAGTGCTCTGATAGCTTAGATGTCAGCGCACTCGATTACCATTCGCTAGGTCCGCAGTTCGGTCCTAGCTGTGTTTTTTTCAATATTATTCCAAATTAAATTAAAAATTTAAAAAATATTTTAAATTAAAACGTTAATTATTTTTGTGCAGAAAATAACTTTCTTGATACCTTTCATTTTCATGAATAAGTTCTTCATCACTCACAATAATTTTTTCAGCCAGGATGGCCAAAGTATTTTGGAAAATTTCTTCACCCATCAACATTGCTTCATGAGAAATTGAAGCTGAAGATTCTGATGAAATTAAATTATTTTGAGCCAGTAAACCTTGAAAATAAATAACAGCATCTTTTAGGTTCAATTTTGCCATTTCCTTTTCTAGTGATTGTTGTGTTTTTCCATCTTCAAACTCCGGCACACTAGCAGTATTATAATTCAAAGACATTTTCACTTTAGAATATTTTAACTCTCTGTATTATGCTAATTTAATCAAAGCAATGCGAAACACTTCAAAATCCAAGGTGAATAACCTCGTTTGTTGAGAGTTTCTAAAGGAATAGAAGTAAAAGCACTGTCGAAGAATTTCATACGATAATGAGTAAAGCCATTTATCCATTGGTCCCTTTTCAATTATTGAAATTTCGGACCATCTGCCTACGCATTTAATAGATTAACAGCTGCTCTCTGCTATTTTTATTCCAGAATTAAAATATTGAACCATCTGCATATGTATTCAATATATTAACATCTGCTCTCTACTGTTTCCAAGATAAAATAAGAACGAAGAATTTGTGAATATAAAAACCCAATAATTTAAAACTTTCAACGAATTTAGAATGAGAATTTTAAGTATAGTTAATATTTATCACCATTAAAGATGTATTCATAATTATTTTACCGTTTATATATTTTTATTATTTTATCTGTTATTCAAGTATCATATAAATAAAGTTATTTTCTGCATAAAAATAATTAAAGTTTTGATTTAAAATATTTTTCAAATTTTTAATTTAATTTGGAATAATTTTGAAAAAAAATAAAAATAAGGAAACATCAGCCAGGGCCGAACTGCGGACCTAGCGAATGGTAATCGAGTGCGCTGACATCTAAGCTATCAGAGCACTGGTTGCGTGTAAAGAGTTACTGGTATATAAGTTGTGCCCAAAGTTTGAGGGCCATTTCCTCCGAATTGGCTGGCCATTGCATTTTTTTAGATTGATGGGTGAACACCCTAATGGTATGCTATTAATATGCCAAGTTTCATCCCGAATTGAATTTCCCAAGTCGTGACCTCTCCTTGTAAAACCGAGGCCACTGCGTCGTTCAGAAATTCAGAAATAGACGTATCTTAACTTTACTTCATGAAATTAAGTTTAACAAGCATGAGTTACGGAAACTGCACATAATGCAAGATTTGCATAAAAAAGGAAACCACAAATTATTTCTGAAATTTCATACAGGCATTTAATTAATTGTATTAAAATAATACTAATTGTAATAAAATTACATCATATGCAGTTTTAATACATATGTATTAAAATTACATATGAGCAATACTATATGTTTGTACCCTATTTTGGTTTCTAAAAAAGAACCTTCTTTGGTTGGGAAAGGACCAGCCTCCGATATTAATTTTCCAATTTTTACAATTTTGGTGGGACATGATTGGTGAAAGCAGGTTTTGCCGGAAGATGAAAAATGTAATGTAAGAGTGTAAGAACAAAAAATTTGTAATTAAAAATGAAAAAGGCGAATTTACTGCAAAAAGAATTTCTGCGAATAAATCTAATTAGGCGTTAAAACAGCAATTCATTTACCCAAAAGTAAAAACTACGACAGGCACTGATCTCAAGAAGGTAAGCGAACAATTCTTGCCAAATTGTTCTTACCTAATAAAAAATAAAAATTTCAAAGAAGAAGTAAGTTAAGAATTTATAAAGAACGTATATTAACTTCTTTCTTCCGATAGTTATTTCAGAATCTATATTAATAGTTAAATTTCTTTCGGCCTTTACCGATGGCATTTCAAAAGACTTCTTTTTTCGAATTCAGCGTCTTTAGACAACAAAAGACAAAAATAACAATCCAAAAGAAAAGTATTTCACCCTCTTTTCATTGCGTGGCAATTTATTCATCCATCTTGCCTCTCTGACAAGTAGGTTAATGTGGTGCGTGTGAAACCATCATATGCGTCGAGAAAATATAGTTTCTCGAGTGTTTCTCCAGGGAATATCAAAAGAATATTGGAAGAAAAAATTTGCTTCAACTTAAGGGTCCGTTCCTAAAGAAGACGGAAGATTGATTTGAAAACTTACTTTAATTTTTAAGTGGCTGTTGACACAAGATAGCAGAAAACTTAGAGTGTAAAATTTTATAAAAATCGGGGAACTTGGCATTTTCACACAAAGCTGAAAGTGGTAAATGCTAATTCAGTAAATTTTTTTAAGTAATCGAAGAGGACTCTAGCTTTCAAAATTTTGTGGCTGCTTCATAACAAAAAAGGTAGAAAACTTGAAGCAAATAGATTATATTTCGGAAAAGATAACTTGTTAAAAGCTCTGTTGAAACTATTTTGCGAAGATTTGTGGAAGAAGAATAATTTTTAATAGAATCATTGTGAGATTTAAGTAACTTTTCCAATAAGACGTCAGCCATTTAAACATTTTATTACTCTTCTCTGTCATTGATAACTAAGAGTAGTATACTATATTAAGAGACTAGTAGTATACTATATTAAGAGACTAGTAGTATACTAGATTAAGAGACTAGTAGTATACTATATTAAGAGACTAGTAATGTACTATATTAAGAGACTAGTAATATATTATATTAAGAGACTAGTAGTTATACTATTGTGACAAAATTGTCTTGTGGGTGTACGTGAATGCAATCCAATAAGCAGGACTAAAAAATAAAGCTCTTTATTTTACAAATATTCTAGGAAAAGAAACGTAGCACAAATATTACACAGTACTAGTAAGAATTCACAATAGAGATTATCATTAAATCTCAATACAGCGCTCAAAGGTTTCTTATTAGCTCACCAGCTTGCTTGCTGATCAAAATCCAACTGACTCTTCTTGGCTTGAGAGCTTGCCTTTATACTTTTCAACAGGAAGTGACATCATTATGTAGGAAGTGACGTAATCTCTAGAAAGTTCATGAAAGCAGTAGAAATAGGTGGAAAGTTTGAGGTCCTTCTAGAAAATTCCCTTTGTCGCCAAGGTCGCCAACTTTGCCGCCAAGTCGCCAAAATGGTCGCCAAATTTGTCGCCAAGTTCGCCAAATTTATCGCCAAGGCGCCAAGTCTAGCATCTCAGGGAAACGACTTTATAGCTTTGTAACACTATATTAAGAGACTGGTAGTATACTATATTAAGAGATTAGTAGTATACTATATTAAGAGACTGATAGTATGCTATATTAAGAGACTGGTAGTATACTATATTAAGAGATTAGTAGTATACTATATTAAGAGACTGGTAATACGCTATATTAAGAGACTAGTAGTATACTATAGTGAGAGAAATGAAACGGAAAAAATGCTGATACTCGTAACAAAATAGAATTCATATTTTTACAGATTTCTTCATTTCATTTATATGCAAAACGTTACCAATATTTCTACGGTACTTTCTATATTCGGATGGCCTTTTCTGAATAAACTGATGTTGTACCATTAAAATAATACATTCATTAATATCAGTTTAAGGCAAATATTATTTAATGAATTATTTTTTATTTTAGTTTACCGCCATTGTACAGTTTTTTTCTCGAGAATATGCATCATTTTGTTATGTGAAAGAGCATTTTCCCTGTTTCATTTCTTTTAAAATAATAATCATATCTAGAGAAAGGTAGTGATATGTTTAAATGGCAGGTGGTTTAGTGTGAACATAAATTACAGCTAAGCAGTTAATCAGGTATTAATGAATTTTGCTGCAAAAAGTTTGTCTTGAATAATAAAGATTTGTCTAATAATTAATTTTAAATTAAAGATTAAAAAGTAGAAAATAATCAAAATATAAATATTCTGCTGGTTAGTATACTAATAATAATAAAACGTTTTTAAAGATTCTTTTTAATGAATTTATTATTTAATTAAATATTTATAATTAAGAACCAGAAAAAGAACTACGTATTCTCTTGCTTAGCTTTAAATGATGACATGAAATTATTTGGAAAATATCTGAAAAGTTGGATTACATAAATAATATTTTATAATTTTGCTTCGCCATGTCAGCAGAAAACTGCTTGAATTAATATTAAATATTTAATAACCATTATAATAAACACCCGACAGAATAAATGTTATTGTCCTTTCATTTTTTTCAAACACAAAATAACTTGTATTAAAATGTTAAGAATTTATTGAAGAACTTTTTTAATTGCTTTGTTCGCATTGAAAAACAATATTATTGTTTCCCAGGAAAACAATCAGAATTTTTTTCAGAATTATATAAGAAGAATAAAGAAAGATATTCAGAATTAAGCTGTAATTACCATATTCCTGTACGAAATTTTCACTGTTTTATAAAAGAGAAAAATAATTTTTACGTCTTAGTCAAATAAACAGTTATTATCGAAAAAATGAAATACTCTTTCATTATTTTATACAAAAAAAACTAACGAAAACCAGTAAAAACTCAGCAAGCATTAAATTTGAAAAAAAAAGCTTCAAAGTATTCAGTATTGCGAGACTTTAAAAAGAATAGCAATAAATGTTACATAAATAAATTTATTATTAACGAGTTTTGTTTTTGTTATTTTTAACCGTTTTAAAATATGATGCTGAAAGACGTAAACAAACAAAAAATATTATTTGAAAATAAAAAACAACTCTGTCTTATTGGCGCTTTAAATCGTTTTTCAACAAAAAGTTCATCTGAAGCTAGTCGTAGAAGTTGTGCCTTAAGTCAAAATAACATGATGCAGTCGTCACTTTACAAACATAACTGAGCATGTCTTCTAATATCCTACTGCACATTACACTATGATGTGATTTTTTTTCCTACTGCGCCTATACGCAGTGGATTGCAACATTAAATTCGCGTGGTGTGTTGGATGTGTCTCATGTGAACATTAAATGACTAGTTTCTATATAGAAATATTTTACTCAAATTTTGAAACTTCTAGACTTTTTATTACTTTTAAAGTTATTTTAAACAATATTCTCACTGCGTCGTTTCTTTTGTAAAAAGAAGCTATCATTGCGTCGAATTTCCAGACTGATAAAAATTTGACAGTTCATCTACTGATTAATCGAGCTTTTTATTGGCCATTAATTATCTGCCATCAACCGCTCAGATCACTGATTATTCGGTAATCAGAATTGGACATCATTCGCGCTGAGCTCTGATTACCTAGACTTATTCGAAATTATGGTAATCCGTGAAACATTTTACGTTAAACCGCAAACATTAGTTATCTGGACTAATTTGGAGCTTTACTTCATCTGTAGCGGGGACAATTTTCCGAAATAATAAGAACTTCACGTTATTCCTTATTAACACAAAGATGTTGCACATATTTTTATGATGATGTTCAGTATTCTTAATACTGTACAATACTGTAAAGATACGGCAACAATATTGTAGAGCATTTATACTCTACAATATTTGGGTTCTGATGAAACATTCAATATCTGGACTATTTTTTTCCTTATTAATACTTGACATATCTCAAATAACATTTTAATTCTAATTAGCATATTACATTAGACGTTCGAAATAAATTTTTCAGAACGACAGTTGTTTGTTAATCGCATGGTACATCGATTTTTTTGTTATTTTATTTTTACGATCGCTCGTGAGATTCGCCTAGACAGTCGTACACACGTACATAAACACTTCCTTTTAAAAGTATAGATCATATTTATGATCTACAGTAGAACCCCGGTAATCCGGACGGTCCATGGAGAAAGATGCAAACCCGCAACAAAGGGCAGTCAACTGCCTGCGTCACCGAGAGATACGTCTCGGTCGGTGGTGACGATTTATTGATGTTGAATAATTGTCCTGGCCATCCTTCCGCAGAACTGTGCAATTTCTGCAAATTCCCGCAATGTTTCTACCCCCTAAGACGACTCTGCTGATCCAACCTATGGATCAGAATGTTATGCAAAACAGCAAACAACAGAAAAGCTGGGTTATCGCAAATTGCTTCTTACGAGCATTCTCAAAGATCTTGTGCACAATGAAAACTTGGAAAAAACACTGAAAAATGTAAATTTAAAAAATGTCGTGTTCAGTCTTGCTAACTGTTAGGTATCTGTATCTACATTGCTGATCAACAAGTCGTGGAAAATTTGCTTCCCAATTTTATTGATTTTGAAGTTGAAGAAATTTAGCTTGCATCACTCATTAACCAATTACAAAACACGAACCCGATGTCTAATACTGAAGCCCTCCAGTGGGCTGCTGAGGTTGACGACAGTTTGGCTCGAAATGAAATTTTAACAGACGACGAAATTATCAGGAAGGTAACAGCAGAAGATGATGATGATGACGACGTCACCCCTGTAAACCCCGTCAAAATTTCTCATTCTGAGGCTGCTGCGGCACTCAACACTTCAATACAGTGGGCTGAAGAGCAAAATTTTGAAGCGCACGAAATTATACTCCTCAGACGTTTAAGAGACCGCGCATTTGAATTAAAATTGGAATGGCCGCGCAAAAAAAAATCTCTGACTTTTTTGGACAGTGATTATGTTCATTCACTTATATATGTAGTAATTATGTATGTACATGTAATGTTCATCTGTATCATGTTCATTCAATTTTTCCATACAATGTTAGTTCATACAAATATACCATGGTTCCTATACATACAATTTTGGAAAAATTGTTTTATGTTATTTTTTAAAAACCTTGCTAATCCGGACGTTCATGTGCCTGAATTCGTCCGGATTACCGGGGTTCTACTGTATTTATAATTATGCTAGATACCAGATTGCATATAAGGATTAAATCGGTTTTTTATTTACTTTTTATACACTTGCATGCTTACAATAAAATGCTTTCTAGTAGAAATGCATAATTCAGAATCAATAAAGTACTAGTACTTCAGAACAAAAACTCTTGAAAACGTTTCTTAAAACTAATTTATCTCCAATTTTGATGTTTTCGTTCTCATCTAAAAAAATATATCCGTCTCTTTCAAGAACATTTTATGAATCTTCGAATTGGAGGGCATTTTTTTTCAGAGACTAAGAAAGACGGATGGAATTCGAGGATCAGAAGAAGGTTCCGTGAAATCTACCTTAAAAATAAAAATGGCGCATCTTTATACTTAGCATTTCCAAACCGAAAGTCGACCTTAGAATTTCACATCGTCGCCCCCGCCGCCCGGCCCCGCGCTTCTAGCATAATATTTTCTTCGCTTAAGTAAACAGCGTAACTTTCTGTGTTGACAAATCCCCGCAAAAAGAATTTTCATTTTTTTCCCGGGAGAATATTCTTCTTTTCATTCTAGAGCCGAGGATAAATTTAAGGTTTCATGATATCCGAGTGTGGTGGTGTTCCGTTCAAATTTGCTGACAAAATGTCATATCTTCCAGCAATATCAAAATCCAGCGGGAGTTTTCTCCCTTCGACTTTCTCGTATACTCACTATGGCGCGTATGCATCATCGTAGTATAGCACGGCCGGCAAAGAGTATTCGGCGCCCTGAGCGAAATTATTGTATCTCCCCTTCCTTGTATATATCGTACATTGGCACATATGCTAAAAGATTTAACTAGAATTATCAACCTTTCAGCGGAGGCGCCCGCGGAAATTTTTCGACAAATGGGATTTTTCATATCCTGTTCTCACATGCGGGGTCAAAAGTTTCTGAAAGTCATTCCTATTCTTTTATGCGTCACCGCTCTTCAGAATTAAGAGGGTTTGCCCGAGTTTAAAGGCAAAATTTCAGTTCGCTCTTTGATTTCGCACTGTCTTGTGCTTCGATCGTGCAATTTGATCATTTTTTTCACCTCTTAACGTTTTATTTTGTTAATTATACAGGGTGCCCGCTAAAGTCCCTTATCACCCTTTTAACTACCGAATGGCTGCAACTATCTTCATAAGAGTGATGTCTAAGTGACTATGCGCTACTGGATGAAACCACTTACAGCGCCACCTGGTGGAAAATTGAGGAGTTAGCGTTATTATCTCTGAAACGCTACCAGATGAGGAAAAAAGTGAGTTACAAAGTTCAGAGCATCATCCCAGACAGCAAAGAAAGCGTCTAAAAGGTTTGGAAACCTTGTCGTCGGCAAGGGTTGTCACAAATGTTTCTATAACAAGGGTTGAACCTTTCGGCAAGGTAGCGGAAAGGTTCGCGAGTCAACAAGGAACAAGGTTTTCTGTAAGATTTCCCCAAGCTTTTATTACAAGCTTGTTTCAGGCCTTTCAGAAGGTTGTTAAGAGCAACAAACCTTCGGCGGACAAAATATAGTAATTATTTGAAATTTGTTTCCTCTTCCTCAGTGTTTTCCTCAATTGTTGTCTAGCCGCATATACTTTAATTGAAGCCCCAATGATTTTCTGATAAATATATGATATTTCACGATGAATACAAATGTTTTGATTATTTGTCCATCGATCTCAATGTGCATTGAAATTAATTATTCTGTCAGTTATTACTTTTTACTTTCTCGTATACGAAGTATACAAAGAGGGAGTATTGTAATCGTCAAAAAATTCGAACTCGAGATTTTGACGAATCTCCACATTTTAGACCTCCCTGAGTCCGAAAAACATAATTTTGGAATTATGTCTGTCTGTCTGTGTGTGTGTCTGTCTGTGAACACGATAACTCGAAAACTATTAGAGCTATGGGGATGAAATTTGGTATGTGGTCTTTACACATAGTTTGTAGGTTTCTATCAAATTTTGGACAAAATCCGTCATCGGGAGGTCTGTCTGTCTGTATGCGAAGTCATGCGAACACTATAACTCAAAAACTTGAATAGCTAGATGGATCAAATTTGGTACACAGTTTTATCGTCATAAATGTAGGCCCGTGTAAAATTTTGGGCCAAATCCGTCAACGGGTTGACTGCCTGTCGGTCTGTATAATTTGCTTTTGAAGAGAATCCGTTGTCTCCACGCGCATGCCTACTGGAAGAACGGAACGGAATTTCATTACGGAGTAGCGAATTACGTCAGTTTGTCCTTGAGCCGGTAAGAGAGCACAATAGTTAAGCGTCTCTTTGAAATTCTTTACCTAGATATTTTTCAATCACTATAATGAAAAACCTTCTGGTAGTCATTGGATTCTGGGTAACAATAGGTTCGAATTTTTTTAGCCGCGCGGGGGAAGGGGAAACGACACCTTTTGGGGGAAGTATACGAGAAAGTTTAGGGGAGAACACTCCCGCTGGTTTCAGACAATTTCAAAGCTGTCTACATCACAAGTATATCTAGAAAAACTAAGATTTTTCAAGAACTGCTATGCACTGAAACGGATATTTCGTTGTTTATTCCCCGTTCCCTTCTTTCTAATAGGGTTTATATCTTTTTTTTTTCTTTTATTCTGTTTTTTCTCCTTATGGTGACTTTTCTCCTCATGGTATTTTTTTTCGCGCTCAGCAACAATAGTTGTTTTTTCATCTTCGAAATTACCTTAACAAATATAGTCCAAAAGAGAAAATATCAGATAACACCAGTTTGGTAGCGATAATAAATGCAAAATTATCCGGAACTTTCAATCACTTTTTTTTATCTCAGAAAGCATCATCTTGGCTTAAATTATTCTTTTAGTATAAGAAATCTAATACGATTGAAGGACATTTTCTAATTTCTTCTTGTATTTCCCAGAAGTAAAAAAGTTATTATCAGCCTGGAGATTTCAAAATTCGTACATATCCTTCAATCAGTAAAATTTATTGTATTTCAATAATCGTCAAGGAATTAAATTACTAGCATTAAACATTTTATAATATCTCAAAGTTCACTTTTATTAATTAAGAAAAATAAATAAATTTGACGATAATTTGCTCGCAATTGAATCACTTTTATCAAGCGTTTAATTTCTGTGAAGAGCAAAGCATTAAAATCTTTGCTGATATCCTGAATATTAGAATTTGTCGCGTCAGAAAAAGAAGACGAAAGAAGCCTAAGTAAATCTGAGCAAAACTCGATGTAACATAAAAAATTCGCATTTTACTGTACAGTGAAAAAAATGCCTTGTAGTGTCATCGGAAGGTCCGACACTTATCTAGTTAATTAATTGGACATCCCATGGTACAGGATGATTTCAGAAAAAGTTTCCTTGCATAAGAGCTCCTAAGGACTGCGATTTTGAAAAAACTCGGGAAGAAGCAATATTCAAGGATACGTCAGCTACGTTTAAAATGTTTTGGATACACATTTTTATTGCGAAAACAATTTTTTTTCTTCTCCTTTTTGTGAGAAATTTTGTTTTCGCACAGAATTTCCAAAAAAGTCCATTTTAAATGACAAAGTGATCCTTGTAATTTAAAATGGACTTCGGTTTATTTTATTGTAAAAATGGCAGATTTATTTGTTGCGTGCTTAAATTTTGTAACGTCCATATTTCAAAGGTTACAAAAACCAATATTATGAATCTCACTTACATCATTCTCTGGGATTTTCGTTGGAGTTGTATGTACCTTTTGAAGTACAGTCAGGGGTAGATCCAGGTTTTTTTAGGGTCCCATTTTTGCACTCGTATACTTCTCCAAAAAGGTGCTCTTTTCCCTCACCACGCGTGCATAAAAAAATTCGAACCTTCTGTAACCCAGAATCCAATGACTATCGGAAGGTTTTCCATGGTAAATTAAAGTGATTGTAAAATATTTAGGTAAAAAATCTCAAATTCAAAGAGATGAGTACCGATTAAAAAACAACTATCACACACTGCTACGTTCCACTCTTGCCAGCTCAAGGACAAATCTTTGACGTAATCTTTCCGAGTGCACAGACATTGCTACTAGTACGCATGCGTATAGAGAATCGGATTAGAAAAATTAATTATGCAATTTGAACGCCTTCCTTTTAACCGATTGAAACGGAATTTGGGCACAGATCTATAATTAATGTTAGCAACCATCATACCAATGTTTATTTATCTATGCCGAAGGGTTTAGGAGGTATAATTTTTTACAATTATGCGTCCTTCGACGGATTTGGTCCAAAATTTGATACGGACCATTACGCATTTGGTACGCAGTTTTATCTCCATTCGTGAAGATAAAACTGCGTACCAAATTTTATCCATCTAGCTAATCCAGTTTTAATGTTCACATGAACGCGGACAGACAGACTTCCGGTAGACGGATTGTATCCAAAATTTGATACAAACCTGAAAATTGTGTGTAAAGAACACATACCAGATTTCAACCCTGTATCTCTAATAGTTTTTCAGGTATCGCGTTCACAGACACACAGACAGACAGACATAATTCCAAAATTGTGTGTTTCGGACTCAGAGAGGTCTAAAACGCGGAGATTCGTCAAAATCTCGAGTTCGAATTTTTTGACGATTACAATACTTTCTCTTTGTATACTTCGTATACGAGAATGTAATAAAACGACTAAATTGGTAATTCCGATTTCCTAAATTCATTTTACGTTGCAACAATCAACTTTAGGTTGAACTAACTCGGAACTTTCAGGTTGAACTTTTCACTTTTGAAAAGTTCAACCTGAAAACTTTGAACTTTTCAGGTTGTCATCCCTGAGCTGCCTAAGCAGGAATATTTATGCTCTCCAGACACGCATCTGTTATTCGTTGGACTGACATCGGCCAACTCCTGTTTCTGAAACAGACGGGAAAAAACTATAACAATGAGCACTATATTATTGTTGAAACTTGAGCAAGAAGTGACTCAGATTTTGAATTTCACATTATTTAAAACAAGATCCATTTCGGAATCTTGATTCCATTGTTTTTTTTATCCACTGTTAATTAGGAATCAAATTTTCGTTAAGATACTTGCAATTTCTTTTTTTATACTTGCAATTTCTTATAGATCAGAATTTATTTTTGACGCTACAGCATTAAATAAATGCATTACAAATATTAAATGCATTATAAAAATCTGGCAATTTTTCCGTTTAAAAAACTCGTTTTAAAAACTTACTTAAATTATTATTATATTAATATTTATTAATATAATATAATATAATTATTATATATAATATATAATATATTATATATATATATTATATATATATATATAAATATAATAACATATAATTAAATATTAATATATTAATAAATTTATATTCTACAACAATATCAGTGAGCTAAATTGTTCAAACCATAATAAGGAAAGCAGAAATATGCTTGCGGAAAAATCTTTGATGACTAGCCTTTCCTTTCACTGGAATATGTATCACGAATAAAAGATCGTAGCTTTACTTTTCAGTGATAGTTTTTCACACAATAAGAATTCTTCATTCGCTAAGAATTTTATCTTGCAACAGAATTTCAAATAAGTACATTAGTGAATCATGCAGTTATGAAGTTTGTATCTGAGACGCTTAAGATTGTTGAAGATTTATCAAAGAAACTAATCTTTAGACAGAAAAGAAAACATAGCTTCAGCCTACTGATTATATTTCTTAATATACAAATTAAGAAATATATTAATAGATTTGTTTAAACAATGAAAATGATTTGAACACCTTTTTAATGGCGTAAAAATGATTTTTTTTTCTTTAATAATTGTCTCGGTGGAGTGGGAACACAAGAATCGGTTGTCACCGCAAGGTTTCTGATGGTCTCTCACGGGTATGCCTGATTCATTCTGACTTGATATCAATTTCTTCGGAAGTTGGTGATAAATAATTAGCAAAGTTCCTATTTTCAATCGGCATTCAGAAAACAGTGAAGAATGGAAAATATACATCCATTATATGCGCAGAGCAAGAGCACTCCAGCAACTTTAAACAAAATCATAAAGTCTTATGTAGTGCCCACGATCCTCTAAACCGAGGAAATGGGAAATTACCATCGGCATACAATTTTCGCACAGAAGACAATTCTAATTAATTCTTCTTGTTTTTTGCTCTGTTCTAATTCTTCTTGTTTTTTGCTCTGTTCTAATTCTTCTTGTTTTTTGTTCTGTTTAATTCTTGTTTTTTCTAACCTAATTCTTCTTGTTT
>BGPR01005502.1:0-84874 GCA_013235015.1 Araneus ventricosus | reverse complement strand
AAAAAAAAACGGTTGTAGGTGGTGAAATGTGAAATCATTTCATATTTTATTTTATTTTTAAAGATCAGAACCTTTATATTTTCTTGGAAGACTTCCGAATAGTATTCATTTCTTTCATACATCTAGTCTTTATGGTTTAAGGAGAAAAAGATGAACACTAGTTTTCCTAGAAATCCTCCCGGCCACTAGAACACTGAATTTCCTAGAAATATAAAATTTCGGCACATGATTGCTTTCGATTCAAATTTAACTTCTTTATTGGGTACTGAAAGTTGTAAAGAAAAATCGCAAATGTATGCAACAAATACAGGCAGATTTAATGATATGGAAATAAAACTATAGAACTACTAAGGTGTCTTCAGACGTCTGGGTAAATATTTGATTTTAGTGTCTTTGGTATAAAGACTAATATCTTTATAATGCCTTGAAATAGTTTAAAGTAAATAGATTTTGAATGACACCTTATTGGATTGAGACTTGATTTACATACATTTATGGAAATATGATTTGAACATATAATATGAATCACTTTTTATTGATTCATTCGTAAATTCAAGATTTTCATTTCATTTCTTTCTGTAAATCAAATAATAAAGAAAAATAGTGAAGAATTTTTAACTTTATTGTAAGATAATGAAACATAATGCCAACACAGTTGTGTACCAAAGAGCTAAGTTTCAAAAACGAAGATTAATTTAAATGAATTCGATTTATATTTAAAATCCTCGCTTGAACTAATTGTCAATAAATTTATTAGTTTCCTCTATGTTTTAGAATAAAAAAAATGGAATGGAAAATGTTTTGTGATAAAAAATAATAAGTAAAACCTGCTTATAGGAATACGAACGTTTCAAAATTATTAGATGTTTTACAATTAATTAGTACTTTAAGTTCTATAGCTATTTTCTGATACTTGACACAGTGGAATAACGCTCTTCGCTTATTTGAAGAAGTAGACTGTGTCAGGAAAATAGATATAAAATTCTTCTGACATCTATTGATGTCTTTATATCATGCATGTCGTAGTGTTCAATTATATAACCATCGAATCGATAATATTTGTTTGCATACTCGTGGGAAGATTTGATTTCTTTATCTCCTCCAACCGTCATAGATCAGATTCTATCTTTCTACCAAAGCTGAAAGAACCAAGGGCTAAACCTTTTTAAAAAAAATTGTCTAGCGACTGATATTTTTAAAGAAATTGACAAAAAGTTTGACAAAAATAATCAAATTATCTTCCAAAAAACTTATTTTATATCGTTCCTCTTATTCCAGAGACACGAATGACAAATTTAAGAAAATTGGGAAAGGTCATTTAATTGCTTATTAGCCTATTTGAAGTTACGAATTCACCTAACGCTTATGGCAAGAATCGGTCGTTTCAAGAGACGATACACATTCGAGTGTCTGGCAAATAAGAGATAGCAAAATAAGCGATACAACCGCCTGATAACCCAAAAAAGGAAAAATGTGCACATTCTTGAAAAAAACATGGCAAAACAGAAAGGATAGGTCAGGCATACAGAAACAAGTCATTTTTGCAATAGAATTTGGGATCAGATTTGCAAAGGGAGTCCTCTACAGAAAGTTCTTTGTCAGGGAATTAAGTTAAAGAAAAGGATGTAGCAGGTGAAATGTAGAACGAGGATTGAATGGTATATAAATTTACAATAGAACGACAAACCAGCTGCATGAATAACAGCATTAATAAAGCCGTATTCAGCATGACTTGTTGAAACCAGAGCTCGAATGTCACCTGGTGGGGCTTCGTGCTGCTTCCAGGTTTTTATATCATATTGTATTTGCTTACTAATAGATCTTCTTGCTGAGTTTTTGTTATGTGTTTGCCTTGTGCTGCATGTTATGTGTTGGTCTCGTTCACATCAATAAATGTTTAGGTTGGTTAGGTATGGAGTATGATGTTGCCTACGGGTCTTTAACTGAAAGATAAGCGAACTATAGGAAATTAATACGATTGGTGTATTAGCGAATATATGAATTTAAGAAGTTTGAACATGACTGATACGATAATTGCAAGTAAGGCGCAGTATCATCAACAAAAGTTTGGAATACTTAATGCGTGTTGGAGGAGAATAAGTTAAGTATTCAATGGACATGCCACCTGTGGCTATACACGCTTTGTATGCTGTTTTTCATAAAACTGGGTTGTTGTGCTATTGTAAATTTGTATTTCATTCAATCTGTGATGTACGTTTTATCTGGTGTATCCTATTCTTTTACTTAAGTCCTTAACAAAGAGCTTCCTGTAGCGGAACCCCTTTTCGTTTCCGACACCATCTTCTATTGCGAAAATGACTCGTTTCTGCATGCCTGACTTAAAGTTTCAGTTTGGACACGTTATTTGAAACATCCTGTATATATGCCTAAAGTTATCATAATGGTATAGATTTTCTGTACACACACGAATTTTATCACTTCGTCCCATTTTAGTATTAATTTGATCTTGGAAATGTTGGCAGGCATCCCGCTGGCTTTGATCATCACCTGGTGCAGCGCCATGAGTTCCACTTTAGACACAGACTGCTGGGAAGGATATGGGCGATCTCCCTATGTGTGGATCATCACTGGACCCATGATCGGTGCTCTCGGGGTAAGGAATGTCCTTTTCTTAATATTCCTTTTTAAACAAGGATGGTGAAATATAGGCACGCTTTATAATGATAAAGTTTTGGACAAGTGAGTTCTTAAAAATGCTTAGTAAGTTAAATCTAAATCCATCCATTTAAAACGGTGATTTTGTTGTAGCTTATTATGAAGAAGGGAAAATGGTTCTTCTCTTTTCAAGTCATTAGAAAACTACCCTTTCTATCACCTATTAGTATATTTCCTTATTAACCAAAAGTCTAGCCATCATATATGGGGTTACGTATTAAACACACTGGACTAAAGCTGTCTACAGGATGTTTAGAGAACAGACTGAAGGGATTCGACAAATTCAACTGAAGGAGCCTGTGCTCCAAGAAGAAAGTTCTATCAATATATTGAGTGCTGCATATTGCGCAAAGGAAAGTTTCTGGGAAAGGCCTAGCAATAAATCGGCATGTGTCCGAGACAAACCTGTCCAATGCTATCTGCCATGAGTAAACATTCGCATTCTTTTTTATATAAATTTATAGATAGACTATGTTCATTTAATGCAAATAATATGTATAGATATAGATAAAATTATTATTTGTCTACATCTCTATTATTAAAAAGTAAAACTTTTAAATTAACAATTTTATTAACATAATTATAATTTTTTATGCAGTGGTAAATTGGAATACATAAATATACAGTGGTAATCTGGAATGTGCAATGTAATAGATATTTTTTACATTCCCATACATGGACCAGTTTCTACCAATAATTTTGCAACACTAAAAATGGCAACTTGCTCTACACGTCATATCGAAATTTGGCACAGATAACAGCTGACATACAGAGCGCTTCATTCGAGACCAAGTGGCTAAATGGAATCAGCAGGAATGCCCTGCCGACGACTTTCTCATATATTTCCATCATGTGGCGGATTTCGTATCTGAATTGCTCGTATAATGAAGAGTATGGAGTGTCATTTTGGTCCTATTGTCATTTGCCTGGCAAATGACAAGAAGACCAAATATGTGCGTACAGGTCCAGATATGTGCCAGATTTTGCTTGTCGAAAATTTGACACATATCTACAACTTCTGTTGCAAAAACTACAAGCAAATTCTATTCGCCTAACTTCTTCTATTCTATTTTTGAGTTATTAAGTTCACAGACAGATGGTCATAATTCCAGAAATAATTGCTTCGAAGTGAAGAAGGTGGTAAACGTTTAGATTCATTAAAATATCGCCATCGAATTTTTGGAGAATTACTATATTTTCTCATTGTATATTTTGAATAGGAGAAAGAAAAACAGAACAGTAATAAAGAATGTGAATGAATTCTCTATTATCAGAAGTACAGGCTTGTATTAAGTAAACTAAAAAAATCATGTGTTGTTAAAATTTTACACTATGTTAAAAGTTTTTATATACTTGAAAACCTTGTATTGGTTACATGAAAAGATAATATCGATAAACAATGATAAACTGAAAAATATTTTTAAACGTTTTATTTTTAAATGCCGAAAAATGCTAATAAACTGTAATGTTTTGAAATTGCAATCGCTGTAACATTATTGGCGAATACAATTCGGCATTTTATAAAGGTGGCAAGGAATTTTTGTTTAAAACGATCTCTTAGTATACACCTAAGAGATCGTTTTAGACAAAAATTCCTTGCCTTAACCTTATCTGAAATACCAAATGTCAATGTCCCACAAGAAATGAAAAAGTTCCAAGGAAAGCAATTCCAGCCAATTTGGTGGATTTTTCGCTTTCGGTGCCGCTAAAATGCGGGAGAAAATATTGCAGACTATTGGGAAATGTTTCCTTTTAATCAACTACCTGGTTTTGCTCCGTGATGTGGAAAACTTCTTATAGACGATCATTAAATCTTCTGTATGTGTTGTCTCCCCTGGATTGCTGTTCTCAATTCGAAAGTGTAACTTAATATACTTTGAATTAATTCTCTTTATACAGTGGAACCTCGTGATTCTGACCCACATAAATCCGAAATTTCGGATAATCCGAACATCTTTTTTTAATTTTGTGAAACATTTTTATTAAAAAATAAAGGAAAATAACAATTGTGAATCAGAAACGAAACTAAAGTTTGTTTTTAACTCGAAAGAAATATTTGAATTAATATCTAAGAATGAATACAACCCCTTAATCAGTAGGAAAAAAATCCATTATCTTCTCTTGGCGTAAGGAACTAAACCTGTTTGACATTGCGAATCGCCGTTAACTCTTTCCATACTCTTTCACAGAGCATCCAAAGTCAATACTCTACTGCATTTGGTATATCATTACAATTTTACCGAATTTCCCGGATAATCCGAATTATCCGGAACGCGAACAGAGGTCGGGCCCAATTAGTTCGGATTCCCGGGGTTCCATTGTATATAATTTATCCATTATTTTTTTTGCATTTGAAATTTTTTTCTGGTTGAAAACATAAATGAAGCCAACTGTCGATGGGTTACATGTCGTAAAAAGCTCCCATGTAGAAATCACTTAACTTTGTTCGTGTCATTGAAACAATTTTTCGAGTTGTACTTTTAAAAAATGACGGGAGGCTGTCTTTTCAAATAGCCGCTGATGTTAAAGGTGTAGGTCTATTTTTCTCGCTTGACTCTTTTCCGATTTTCAAATTTTTTTGTAACTTCTGTTGTTACCCTTTATCTTTAAAATAGGACATTAGTTATGTTTTTAATATACAGTGTGTCCGTAAAGTCATGGTGCAGTTATGAACGCTTGTTGTGGCGAACAGAAACGAAAGGTTGAAACTTGCGCTACATTGGACAGTATCCCAAAAAGTGTCTGTAGTGCAACGGTGCGCGCGCGCAGGTGATGACGCAACATCACGCACCGTGCGGAGCCCACTGTGACGTCAAACATCTACCTTGACATGTTGCAATTGTATGCAGTTCCACAATTTCCAGAAGGTGTCATCTTTCAACAGGACGGCACTCCTCCACACTACGGCAACATTGTTCGAGAGTTTCTGGATACAACATTCCCCCAGAAGTGTATAGGCAAGGGTGCTGTCATGGCATGGCCACCACGATCCCCGGACATAACGCCATTAGACTTTTACTTGTGGGGTTATGTGAAGCAACATATGTACACTGAACGTGTCAACAACATTAAACATTTTAAACAGAGAATCACGGATGTTATTCACTCTGCTACACCAGGCGTCCTAACCCGTGTGTGAGAAGAACTGGACTATCATTTAGATGTGTGTAGGGCAACAAATGGAGCCCAATCGAACTTCGCTGAACAGGTATGCAAACCTGGAGAGTTCTCCTCTTATTTGGTGAAGATGTCACCTGTCTATCTTGTTTCATTGCTTTCCTGTGGCCGGTCAAAAGTGCACCATGAGTTTACGGACACACTGCATGTAGTTACCGAGATATAGAGGACCTCTCATACAATGTTTTTGTGGTGTTTTGGCGTGTGAATCAAATTCCTTCCTGAGACGCAAATGGGTGGAACGTACTCCTAAGTTAAAATATGAAATAATATTTGTCATCATATTCTTTAATCAAAAGTTAAGAGGTAAAGAAACCCCGACAGTAATTTGTTGGTATTCTATATGTCAATCGAATTCAATGAATTTGAACTAGCATTCCTTTGCAGATAAACCTGATTTTTCTCGTGAATATCATTCGAATCCTGGTGACGAAGATGAAAACCAGCTCAACATTCGAGATAGTCCAAATAAGGTAAGTACACAAGCGCACATATCTTTCAATTTTAAATCCCCGGAGATAGTCTGGAGATTAATGGAAAGCTCATTACACACAACCTGCAAACTGCTTTGCACTTTCTCTCGTGGGAATGTAGCGCTTTTACCATTTTCCAATAGAATTAATGTGTAATTTATATGCAAGGCACATGAACAGAACTAAGTCTGGAATTTAAAATGTGATATACAAATGTAATTTTAAACTAGATGGAAGAGGAAGTTTGATAAATTTTAAAGTTTAGAAATTTCGCTTAACTAACTCTTACTTATCAAATAAATCTCTTAGGTAATCTCAGCTTCTGAATGCACTGCCTGTTAGCCTATGTTTCGACACATTTCACCCTGATTCAGTTTGTTGACAGTATAATTTACATTTTTATCTATCATATGAGAGAGGTGTTTGACTGCATTATGAAACGATAACCACAATCATATTTTGTTAAATAGTATCCAATCAAACTAGAGATATGCCATTATTATAAAGACTGAGAATAATTAACAGAATCTCAAGCATTCTTACTGTTCTAATAAAAATAATTAAACTTTAGAAGTACATGGAACATTTAAAAAATAATAAAAATAATAAGTTCAACATATCTTTTTATGTAATTATTATTTTTAATGATCTTAATTAGTATATTTATGTAATTTTTTTGCATTTAAAAGTTCATTTTAATAGTTTAACCCCTTAAGTCTAGCGCCTGTCATATTGACGTGCATCGAATTATCGCATTTATAGGCTTATAAACTGAAATTTAATCATTAATTAGCTTTATAATTTGACACAAAAATGACTTAATCTTAAAATGAATCTATAAGCATCTCAAGTATTCTATGCCTTCTTAGATGAATGAAAACGACAGCCCCTTTCCAAAGCAGGAGGGGTCATCTTATTAGATAGCAAACAAATGCGATCCTTAAGGGGTTGAAGTCCATATTTTAACGTGTAGGATGCAAAACTGATTCATATGATGTCAGAGTCCAAAAATAAATGGAATTACGCATGTCATTTATTGCTTAGCAACGGATTCCGAAACACTCCTCGCTTTCGCGCATGCTCTAGTCGGAGTTATTTTCATCCAAATAGGGGAAAGTGAAGAATGGAAGGGGAGATGATTACATTTTACTCAGCGTGATCTAACAAAGAACTCTGGAAATGCGCTCATCTGACTCATTGCCTGACCCTCCTTTCCGATTTAAAATCGCCCAAAAAATCGTTTCGGAATCTGTTACTCTGCATTAGTTACAACGGATGTGTATGTCATTAACAATCTTTATTTACATTTTGAAAGGGAGAAACCGTTATCGTTCGGTTTTTAGCCGCTATAGTACGAAAGAAAAAGACATCTGTCGCATGAAAACGTTTTTCAAGTTTCTTGAGTTATTTGTGAGCTTTAAGCTAAATTTAGTCATTAAAAGCATGGACTGAAAATTCGAAGCGAATTTTTTAAGGCGGCATCAGACTGTGATCTGCTTTAGGTCTATCTCTAATAATTATGAGCAGCACATATGTATGCATATTTACTAAGTAACTTATAAAAATTAAAATTAATCTAATAAATTACGTAAGTAAAATTAACTAAATGATAAATGCTGAAAAATATTTTCGAAATTTAAAATAGATTACATTTTATAGTGTTAACGATGATGAATGATTCTTATGCAAACAGAAAACTATAGTTAATTAATTAGCCAATATTTAAAAACTATTAAAATATCAAAAACCTTAATATAAGTGCTAATATACCAACTAGAAGTATATAACAGAGAAGAATATAACCCAAAAAATAACAAATATTTCGATCTGTTACAGAATAATTTTCACCGTTATGAGCAGCAATTGCATGTTGAGGAGTCGGTTCAAAATTTGAACTTTCAAAGGAGTCCCATTAGTTAACCAAGTGAAATCATCTCATGAAAAATAGTTTATTAAACTACATTGAGTTCCATCAGATGTTAATTATTGCTCAAGAGTTATCGAAGTTTTAATTAAATCCTTTAAAGAGAAATATCGTCTAAAAACTTGATGTGCTTTGGTCTACTGATGCTGTGCATAATTACCATCAGCCAGTGGTGAATCCGGAGGGGGGGCTATCGTGATGCAGCCCCCAGAGCCAAATAAAAATCTTGATTTTTTTCAAATCACTACATCTGTTTGCTCTCAATCACTTTTTAAAAAAAATTTCTGGCTTGACAGGCTCGAAAATTTTTCCGCTTTTCTAGCCATTCCACTCATACCTGTAAAGTTAAAGCGGTCGAAATCATTTATCGGCTAGATATTTCATTGTATTTTTATTAAATTATCGAAAGTATTGTAGTATACTTTGTGATTTTCATTATACAAAATGTTTTATGACCTCAGCCCCCCCCCCGACCAAAATCCTTGATTCGCCACTGCCATCAGTATACAAAAAGAAATTCATTTCCATTGATACATATCTATCATGCATTGATTAGAGCACCCAGTAAAAAATTTGATATGGAATTGAATACTTATTTATTAATTTATATTTTTTGCCATGCCATTAAATACTTACTCATTTTTTCCTCTATTTCTTTTTATTTTCCCTACAGACGAGCTATGAAAGCTACAGCTTTGCTTTTTCCTCTGCTCGGCATAACGCATCTTCTGTTTTGCGTAAACCCGAGAGATGACAGTAAGTTAGAAGAAGCCTACATGATAACCAATGCGGCTCTTCAATCATCTCAAGTAAGTGCTCGTTATCAACTAAATTATTCGGATACATTTTGCAACCAGATTTCATTCGTAGGATGAACGAGGGCTTTCTTTTAATCCAGGACATAACCTGAAATTTTCCTGATGAATGATTTTTTTCTTCCGAGTAAAAATAATTAGTTGCAAAACACATTCTTAAATATTACTTCATGCAACTATTTTCATAGTACGATTAAGGTAATTTTTTCTTAATTAATTCCTTATTAATTATAAAAGATTCTCGGATGCTTTGGGGCCTAGAATCTCCTGTTCTGAACAAGTACCTCGGAGAATCAAGAATCGAAGTTCTCCGGTTGCTTAGGCATATGTATTCGAAATCTGTAAGTCTGAAACTTTCTCTCACTGATGTGATCTGAAATGCTGTAGAGTGGTCAGCCGCATCAGGTGTCATTTTTGTCATCTAAACAGCATTCAGCGTTACGAAATTCTTTCTAAAATAGTCTTCATTTACCTTTCAAATGGGTCGTCAATCTAATAAACAATTTTTTTTAAAAAATATATCAACAGAGACTGAGCCTCTGTGTAATAATCAAAAGTTTTTGCTTGCTTTAACTGAGAATGGTAGAATTAATTTTTTAGTAGTGAATAAATTTAATCATCTCTTCTGGAAGCATTATCATTCTCATCAGCTGCAGCTCTTGTATTGGCATACGAGAACAAGATTTGAATGATTGGAAAGTGTGAGAAGGCTTAAATGTGCATGACATATTATTAAAAGTGACTGTTACATCTGTAGAAGGCTGCCACATAATAGTTATAAAAAATCCTAAGAGAAATATGAAATTACGACTGAAATACAATCATAAAAACAAAATGTTAATAATCTGGATAACTCGAATTTTTGTTACTTTTATGTCTCAATGAAATGTAATAATTTTCTGGTATAGTGTTACTAGACAGTTAAAATATTTCAACATTTATACTCATCTTCATATAAATTTGGAAGCATTGTATTATTAATCCATAGTCCTATTTTTATCAATATTTTATAAAAATAGATTAATCAAAACGAAAAAAAATTATCACTTCAATTTCTTATTTTAATTTTTGATATATTTGATTCAAAGTTGTGCTTTATACTTCATCCTTAAAATTAACTACAGAATATCTCTTTAAACATAAAAATCAAACAAGCTCACGTGTTTTAAATAATTGATGAAACTCTCAGCATTTTTGAAATCGGATTTATGTATCTTATTCATTTCAGATTTAGAGAGACTTTATATCGTTCATTTATACATAAACGATGTGAATCAGAAATCGCAATTTAAATAAATATTTCCACATTTTGATCACTGCATTTCATTAGAAATTCCGCAGGTATGAAAATAAAAGTTAAAGAAAACAGAAAAATAAATTATCGAAACCTAAAATCACCTTTCTTCAACATTAATTTCTTTCAATACTGATTTTCAACTCTCTAGGGCTCCAAATATTTTAAAGCATGCAAATGTGTGAGGCAAATTCACTTATAAAATGCCATTGCTATCTTGCATAAAAGGGAGAATATTTTCTTTCAAAACAAAATATCCCTTGAAAGAATTCTTAAAAGCATACACTCTTCCTTTGATACCGAAGTGTAAAACCGTTTAGGCTTTATCACGACCGCTCCGAAGACTTTTTCAATTTCTGAATTCCCTTTTTGAGCGAAAAGGAATGGATGCAGGAGAAAGTGAACAAAAAAAGAACTTTTCCCAAGCGAGGAGTTAGATATTGACTCAAAAGTTTTCAACAGCGAGGCCAGACTCCTCACACGCAGGCTAAATTTAAGTTTGCCAAAGGAAACGAGTTTTTCGGTTCACTGCCTGGTGATGAAACGAACATAATGCGGCTTTCTTCAGATCTTTTATATCAAACTCCTTGGATTGTCTAAAGCAGTTTGCAGAGTAGCTTTATTTGAACACAAGTTTAGCTAAATTCACATTCTCGTTATTATAGAGAGTAATTACAATAATTTCGTTTTTATATAAAGCTAGAACAGCGAAGTCTTCTGATGAATTTTAGATAAGAAAGATAACCCCACAATATTTAAGTATGTGCTACATAACAAGCATATAAAAAATCTGTTCTATATCGCAGCTTTGAATTCATTTATACGAAAAATAAACATTTATGTTCTTCTTTTATCTTTGTTTTGCTTTCGTTTACATTCAAGGTGTTATTCTTAGCGTCAAAATTTATATTCTGTCATTTAAAAGAAATGCTTTTATTTTTGGCATTTGTTCTTTTTTCATTCATCCATATAAAAAACTGATACAAAATTGCACTGCTTTCTTTAAATAAAAATTTGATTTCGGCTGTCATATTTATAAAGAGCTTAGTTAATTGACAAGCAAGTCATTCAAAATATATTTTTCTATAAATGTTCTTAAAGCCACTGTACTTTAAATAATTTAATTTCAAATACAAAGCCATAATTTTATTTCATGCATCAAGGTTGTGATTCGCAATCTTTTGAATGAATTAATTTTATATGAAATTTCAAATGCAAATTAAGAGCTTTATCTCTATATTTCTTAGTACAATTTCCGTGAAAGCATCACAACTGCTTTGTATCCTCTACGAGCTAATCAGAAGACTAGGGATTGCGGTTATTGCAAAAAGAAAACGGTTTTTTTCATCACCAATTTAACCTGGCCGTTAAAACCCCTCAAAATAACCGGTTTTCGGTCTTAAAAGAAAACGTTTGTGGGTAGAATTTTTTTATTAATAATAATATACAATAAGTAAGTATTAATACAATAATTAATTAATGTAATAAGTAATGATTAAAAATAAGTAATTATTACACTATGAAATAATAATAGATGAGTAATTATTGCAATAAGTAAGTATTATACACAAAAACTTTTTATTTACATTGTTTTCACAAGAAATTCATTCATTGGCCAGTATTTATCATGTAATCTGCTCATAAAGTATCTTTCAGCAATATGTTGATCCGTGATACCTCTCATCGGAAACAACATTATTCAACGTAGATACTCATCTTTCGGACACCACAGAATTTCCGACTAAAGATAAATATTTTTTGGCTACAAAAAATAGACGCCGTCTGTAGACAAAATTTTTTATTAGTATTATTTTTGCAAGAAATCAATCCATTGGCCAATATCAATATGTTCATAAAGACTCTTTCAGTAATCCGCCAACGAACAGACGCCTCGAGAAAGTGGTTGTCGGTGATTGGCCCAAGATGATGAAATTCAAAGCTTTATAACTTGGTGAATTTTTAATCTAGTCGAACCTAAGATCGAGCCTATCTTCCGACTCGATATTTTTACCCAGTTATTGGGTTAAAAAAACAACCGGTTAAAACCGGAACAACAAAAATTACCGAAATAAAACCGGTTAAACGAAACAAAAGTAGCTGTTTTCGGTTTAAATCGGTAGGTTTTTTTTTCCATCCCTCCTGATGAAGACTGAAGGCGAAAGAATCATATTATGCTCCGGGCGCCACATACCCTCGTTACGCCATTGCCTCACAGAGTATACTGGCCGACTGGAAATACACCAGAAATAGAAATGCCGTTGCTATTTTGAGTTCTCTTAAATAATGGCATTTATTTTAGCATTTGTAGCAATCCTTTCTCTTTCTATTAAATATCTTTAGGAATACAGGGGAACATCGCCAAATCTTTTTTTAATCTTCTGAAAAAATGTTTATTAAAAAATGGAGGAAAAATAACAGTTACGAATCAGAAACAAAGCTAATGTTTATTCCAAATTTAAAACAAACATGTGAATTAGTATTTAAGAATGAATACAACACCTTAATTACTAGAAACAAAATCGGTTATCTTCTTCTGACGTGAGTAACTAAATCTGCTTGACGATACGACGTTGCTCTATAGTCCAGTTAACGAAGGAAAAATATAAAAAGAAAATGATGGAATTTTGAAATTTGGCACAGTTGTTGGGGGTAGTGTCCTAAACGATATACTAAAGGTCCCCGCCGGAGGGGGTACGGGGGGAGGTTTAAAGTGGGTATATAGAAGGATAAAGCCTAATTCTCCAAAAGAATGCTCTAATGATGAAGGGGGTACAGGGGGGTTTAAAGTGGGTATATATAAGGATAAAGCCTAATTCTCCAAAAGAATGCTCTAATGATGAAGTTACTCATCTTTTATGAATGTATTTTTATCATCTTTATTTCAATAATCTTCTATACAGAAATAGTTTAGACCTTTATATTTAAGACGATTAATATATTTGAATACTTACTTTAACTTATATTCCAGGGGATTTTCGTGTCCATTCTTTATTGTTTCATGAACGTTGAGGTAAGTTCTTGAAAATATTAAATCTATATTGTTTGAATAATGTTAATGTCTTGTGCATAGTTTTAATGAAAATATACAGATGTGCAAAAATTAAACAACATTTCGGAAATTGCGAGAAACAAATACAATTTATTCAAAATGTATGTGTATCCAGGATACATAGGTATTCAGGATATTAATGTGTACTAAAATTCAATGTTTCTGTTCGAAGATTCAAGTATCGAGAATATCAGTTTCTTCAAGAACACTCATCACTCAGCTTCTCTCAAAGAGAAATTTATATTAATCTCATTGAAATGCCAACCTTTTTCTAAGTTTTAATGGTATCATCTGGAATTTTTATATAAGTTGCTCTATATATCTAGTTTTGAAGTGAAGAACGAAAGATTACGTTATATCTCGCACATGCTCAGTTAAATATTTATTACAAACTATCATATTTTGTCTAATATTCAAGGTATTTACTTCAAATTTTTATAACATATTATCGAGCGTTCTGTGAGTTTCGTATAATTTGAATAAAAACTCTGCATTGTGTAAGCAAAAAGCATGCGGGGAAATTTGGGATTTTTCAAGAAACCTTTATAACTTTCCGAGTATTTGTACTATGTTCACGAAAATGTATGTTAATATTATGGACATCAAATATAACCATTGATGAAAGTTTCATCTCCTTATCAGCTTTCTGTGAAACGGGATGAGTCGAAATCCCTTTCCCTCTTCATCACTTTTTGGTCTCCCCCTTATTGACCTAGTGACATATTCTTTACTGTAAAATGCGTTTGATACTCGATTGTATGTTACACGATTCACCAGAACTGATTTCGAACCACAGTTTTGTATAAATTTCAAATTTCTCGCATTTTCCGAAATGTTGCATAATTTTTGAACACCAGTGCACTTCAATGAACTGAAAAAATAATGTCATATATAAGAATAGATTTAAAAAATATAGCTGATAAATTAAGTTTTCAGAAAAACTAATTAGTCAAGAGTCTCTGTCGGAATTCCGTTCTTCGCCAAGAGTAGTCTCATTCTTGATTAGAAATGGATGATGAGAGTTATTCACTTATTATTTGAAGCAAAAATATTGTATACAACCTCCTAACAAGAATTTAATTTAGAAAAAAATGAAAATTTCGCCATATGAATTACACACGCGACAAGTTTAGAAATGCTTTATATCTGAATCATATTGAATCAATGAAATATAAAAATTATTTCACATTAATATATTTCATTATGCTGTTCTCAGAATAGTAAATTTAGACAAAGAGAATAATAACTTTGATCGTACATTAAATTCTGAATATCATTTTAAGACGTGAAAGGCAACCGTTATTCGATGACAAGATAATCTGACAATAGGAAGCTACCAGCGATCGCACAATGTTGAATCAATAACTTCTTAATTCTTATTAATGCTCGTTTTAGGAAAAAAATCTCCAAAAAAATAAGATTATATTCGTTTTAAGTAGGAGTGGGGAAACTTTTTGCATTGAAAGACCTCAGTAACTTTCGGCAGTCGGGCAAAAAGCCACACGAGCAGAATCGCAAGGGTTATTTTTCTGTAATTATTATCATATGAAGACAATTATATATTTCAATGTAAATTGTAAATAATAGTTAGGCTGCATAAGAAACTCAAGAAGATCAAAGATGTTTCCTTTATGCAGTCTATCGAGTAATGGTGTTCAACTGAAATATGTTCAATTATAAAAGTTACCTTTGACTGCATTTACAGCACATTCAAGATTGGATGCACTGATATTCCAAATATATTTCCCCTTATTGTCAAATTCAGTTGTCACAGCCTTTATACCTGATTTCTGGGACAAAGGAACGTATGTTTGCATAAAATGAAGCTTGTTGACAAAGTCCTAGAATGCGAGCTATTAAACGTTAAGACAGGTTTGCTTATGTATGTTAACATCAATGGAGACAGGCATCATCTCCTCTTTGTTCAACCTCTTATCGATTCTCATTTCACATTTCAGGAAATTTAAACCAAACCATGTATATTAATTTGAATAACACGCATTTGACTTCGGTAATACGATATCATGGGTATATTAAGATCAAATGACGGATTGACTTTAGAATCAGTCTGCAGAAATCGAAAGACGAACCGTGGAATTTACTTGTATAACTCAGAAGATCACAGGAAATACATATTCATCAGAAGATGCATATTCCGACGATATCATGAATGATGACGCATTCGGGTATATCTTTCAAATTGCGTGATTCTGTTGGAGAAATTTAACAATTAACTATTTTCTTTTATTAGTAGTAATATGGAAGATATCATTTTTTTATTAATAACAAATTGGTCGAACACTTGAAACTACATTACTTATTATTAACTGGTAGCAATACATTTTGATTTAAACTATTACAATCAAGTGATTTTAATGAACACTTGTGAACCAGAATATTGTTCTATAAATGATACCATTCTACATTCATAAAATATGAAGGTATATAGTATTATAAAAAGACGATAGCATTGCTATGATTAAAATGAATGTAAGGAAAATGAATTTCCGTGACAGGTTCTCAGAAGTTAAATTAAAGCCAAAGTAAGACGAGTTTTCTTATTTAATGTGAAGTAATTGAATATGACCTGAGAGAGATACTTTTTCAAAATAATGAGCTAATATGCTGGCAGTGGAAATAATCGTTTAATATTTTCTATATGAAACTCAAGCTACTTCAGAATTACACATGTCTCAAACAAAACCTTCCATAATGATTATCTTTATTTCACTTCTAAGGTAAAGGATTTGATAAAACAACCTTAAACAAAGATAAGACTCTTTGATAATTCGGGTCATTGACATAAAATCAACTAATTACAGAACGCTAATGGACCTATCAGTACTGAAAAAAAGAAATTGATGTAAAATTCTAAAAATTATATAGCCACACTAAATAACAATATAACAAAGATTATAAGTTAGGACGCAATATGTAATGTGGTAACTCAGTGTGTGTTTAACTCAGTGAGAACATACTAGACAAGCATCCAATGAGAAAGCAGAAATCTTTGAAAAATAAGCTACGCAACGAACGACGAAACGAAAGATAAACATTGTTTTTGTCTTTCTATTTCAGGTGCAGACGGTCCTCCGCAAGGCGTACGTCCGAGCCGCCCTGCGCCGCAATCCCAACCACCGATACACATGGAAATGCCGCACCACCCGAGCGTCACAGACCAGCACCTACGTCTCCAACTGCGACACGTCGGTCACGGAGACCGCCCACGTACGCACCGGGGCCAGCCCCAGGTCGGTGCACCTGCTGAGGGAAGTCAGGACGTACGAGAAAGGCGGACTCAGGAAATACGGTGGGGGAAGAAGGTCGGTACTGGACTCGCTTGTCACTCACCATTTAACCCTTTGCGGCGTACTCCCTTTAAAGTTTAAACTCAAACAAAAAAAGTAGTAGGCAATCTATTTAGGCCTAAAGGAGTACGCAGGTAAAATTCCGTAACGATTACACCCACCGTTTTTATTCTGTGGGTGTGCCATCATCTGTTGCCCTGCTGATGACACTGCACCGCTAGAGCTCTGAAAAGTGCGACTAAGCGAGCATTGCAGTGAAGCGCAAAAATGAGTAAAATCTTTTGCATATGAATAAAAAAGCACTGCTTTATACCTGTGTAGCAAATTTAGCATGACCCAGGGTGCACCACAAAGAGGCCTGCTACTCTACACCCCCCCCCTTCCCAAAAAAGAAAAAAATAAGAAAAAGGGATAAAATCTTGTTTATGTATGTTACAATTCTATATATATGAAAACCAAAATATAACCTGTTATATATGAACATACAAAACAAAATAAACAAGACATATCAAAATGCCTTTCAAAAACTAAAAATTTATATATATATATATATATATATATAATTAAATATTTCAATTAATCAAAACATGTGTTATATTTGAAATATATACAAATATTAATCTAGAAATTAAAATTAAAATTAAATTACCTTATAAATAATCATACAAAAGACATTTTAATTAACGACTATTACACTATGATATATATATATTTATATTAACGGTAGCGAAACTCAAAATCGAGAGCAAAAAGCATTCATGCAGCTCTGAGTAAAGATGACCAGAGCTACTGATAAAATGCCACAAAAATTCAGAGACCCTGACTAAGGGTCAGTCATTTCCAAAAATTGTAGCCCTCCTCCACAATATTCCTTGAATTGAGTTCATTTTCCCCGAAAAAAGAGAAAAACAAGAAACGAAGACACAGATGTTGTCTTTCCATCATAGCGTCCTGCCACGTAACATGATCGGCGCAGTGTGCCAGCTGATGGCACACCTAATTTTATTTGACGATTATACGTATGTTTTCGTCTTTAAAAAATAAAAATATATATCGAATAAATAATTTAAGATAGAGGCAATAAAATAAAGTAGAAATTTTTTCCAACAATTTTTTTTTGTACCAGAAAAAAAATTAGTCAAAATTCCTTGAAAAATTAGGATTTTAAATACCGTGCCATAGCTGAAAATTATGGATCTGCTTAATTCGTGATGCCATCAATTATTAAAAAAGAAAGTTAAAAGTGAATCCTAAACCTATTATTTTCTATTATTTTGAACGGTTTGAGAAGCGAATGAAGTTACGTGTGCCGCAAAGGGTTAAAGATGTGTTTATGTAGGATAATTCATAAAAAGACGGAATAACCTTCATATCTGGTAGTACATAAATAAAATTTTAGTCACACTGTTTATAAGGTTGGATTTTAAATATTAATTTATAAAATTTCTTTTCAATATGTATATATATATTATATTATAAAAATTCTTTACAAAGACTAAAAAAAAGTATATATATTAATTTATAAAAATTATTTACAAAGACTATGAAGCAGATCTTTTTTCTCTACATATGGATTGATGAAACAGTTTTAGCACAAATCATCAGCTTCACTCCCTTCCAGGAACTAATCTGCCAGGTCCAGTTTTTTAATCTCATCCGTAAGTAAACTTACTCATAAATGATGAAAGATATAAATAAGTAAATCCCGAGACTGATGAAATGGAAAACATTTCCCATCTTTGATTAACTTAAAAAAGGAGAAAGACATTTTCTTGTTTCTTATTCAAAATCTGTTTCTTGTGATTGATCTGATATCTCATTCACAGGCAATCTAAGTGCTAAGGTATTAGAGATTATTTGCTCGTTTGAAAGAGTAATTCTTGTTATTTTCCGACTGACAACGGATAACACGGTTTCAGCTTTTACGAGACCATTAAACAGCTTGCACATCTCTTTCAGTTTCTAACATTTATTTGTAGCTTCATCTTGTTATATAACTGTTTGCTGTTCCAACGTATTCACATTCAAGTGCCAGAAGAACTATTACAGAGGAACTTATACATAATACAAAATATACGATAGACATCCATACCAGCTATCAGAGCTATTTGTGTATTTTGAGAATGACTAGTGAAAACGATTTATAATATTTTCCAAATGGTACGAAATTTAATAAGATGTCTGAGGTGATAAAAACAAAATTCTGAATTTTATAACCTTCGTAATTGTGTACATTGTGTAACAGAATTCTTGCAAAATCCTTACATGCGATGGTAACGTGTTCGTAAAAAGACGTTGTGTGAACGTGAATACCGTCGGCTATCAGGAATTGCTTCACGTGATAGATGTTACACTCTCTCGAAAGTAACATCGGAATTCAGTCCTGGAGTCTCAACTAGCATCAGCGCCCTGACTCCCCTAAGTATCTTGTAGGATATGGACTTTAATAAGAGTTCGAGTCCCCTCGATAACTGCACTACACAGAGATATGCGTCTCACATGGGCGCAGCAACACCGACGCTGAAACTTGATGACTGGAAACAAGTAGCATGGTCTGATGAGTCTCCTTAAGAGTTGTATCAGATAGATGGAAGATGCTTGTGTCCCTCAAAACTCGTGAAGCAAAGGATCCTGCTGGTCAACAGGCAACTGTTCCGGATGATGGGAACGAGGTTTGTAATGTTATAAGGGCTGTTAAGATGAAAATCATTTGGGCGCTGATACGTCTAAAAATGTATGTGCGCATCATTTCTGAAGAGTTACACCCGCCAAAGTCTTCCATTCATTCTGATGTATTTAGAGTGTTCCACCGGGACATTCAACTCCGCACAAATGTTCTGAAATCACAGTAAGGACACAGGATTATTTATCTGACGTTGGAGTTTTACCTTTCCTACCAAACTTACAAGATCTGAACACTATAGAACACATTTTGGAAGCTATGTAACAGGCAAGAGAAGAAAGGAATTCTTGACTGGGATACACATAAATTGCGGAACTCCCTGGAGAAAGTATGGTGTAAATTAGACGCAGCATATTTCCAGAAGTTCGTGCAATCCATGCCCAGTCGTATTTCTGCAGTCCTTCGCTCGTGAATCTATAAAGTGTTATGTTGGTGTATCAGGGTTTTTTGCACTTCAGTGTATATATTATTAGGCTCGATGGCAAATCACGCCTTTTTATCGGCTAGACGTAATGGGCTATTTGATCATCATTTTTAGGAAGCCACCGTTTGGGCCAATTTATCTCATACATTTCTAATAATCGTTGTTAGATTTTTCTTGTCTTGGCTTCTCAATTTCAAGAACGTAGTTAATGAATCACATCTTCACTATAGAGAAGAAATCAACATCAGAAACTTACCTGGTGTTGCAGAGCAGTGGCATTGCCTGATGTGTTTGAGTAAGATCACTTATTCCGATGTCAGCGTCTGAAGACACACATTAAGGTTTCTTGTCGTTCTTCTGATACTTCACTACAAATGTTTTTGGATTATATTCATTTCTTTAATACCAATATGTTCTAGTGATTTCACTGCATTTCTTGGTTTCCCATGCAGGTTCTAGGTTTCACCTCTCGTATCTTAAAGTTCCATTTCTCGTCCTGTATGTTATGAGGAAAGATTCTCGTCTTGGTGAATACGACTAGCTTTTAACGTCACCAACCATCGGTCTTTGGTGTAGCATCAGACCACACATATTATTACTCTATACTTCCTGAAATAATATTTAACTTTCAAACATTTTAGCTGCTTTTAAACTCAATATACGAAAGTTAAATACTCGTGTACAACTTAGTGAAGCTGTTGCACTCCTATTAAGTCGCTTCTATAGTTACTATACTTAAGATGATACACACGAAAATAGTTATGAACTGTAAGCACGTTCTGCCAGGCGTCGTGCTTCACTTTAAAATATAATGTTTGAAGGTGGAAAAATTATTAATAAACTTATATGTAGGATGTTGCCTGCTGGACAGGTGCATTAAATAAAATCTTTATTTTTTCTAATTATGTAATATTCTATCTTTCAGAACTACTTCAGAGGGTATTGTCATATCGGAATACCTTATTAAGACCGTTTCTGTGGAAAACTTTTATAAAGTTATGAATAGATATTTTGCATTTCTCATTCTTAAATAATCAAGAAACTAAATTGAATTTCGCAATCAATAAAAAATAAAACACGAAATAAATCATAAGGATGAAGCCTAACACATTAACACAAGAAGAATGCGATACGAGTACCAAAGAAATACTTTTCAACAAAAGTGGTTGAAAGAATTAATTTTCAAATTTTATTTCTCTTTCTTCCATGATAATTCCAATTATTTTTGTCTCTGCGAAGTTCCCGATCTTTGATGTCGAATTCCAAGTAATAGGTAATTTGCAGACGAATTAATTTTTAAATAGAATCTTCAATTCCTTCATTACAATGAATCAATTCTTATAACTTGGAGAAGAAAATATAAAAGAACTTGATAATAAACAGTATAACAATGCATTGAAAGGCGTTTTAATATTAAGAAAAAATAACGGAAATGATTGAGACATGGTAAACTGAATATTGATTTGATTTTGAGTGTTCTGTCTTGATGATGATTGTTAAAAACTTTCTAAGAACTTCATTAAAACTCCTTTTGATGCAACGAGACAGAGTAAAGTACTATTTCAAACAAGAGAGTAATAAGATATCAATAAAATACTTCAATGAATATTTTCTTTGGGAGTTGAAATTAAGTTTCGATTTAAAAAGAAAAATTCTAATTCGCATTTTTTAACACTCAATCTGATACTAGTAACAGTAAAGAGTATTATTTTACAATTCTTTATAGTTTTTACAAAGTTTGGAATACTTTTTAACACAATCTCCAAGAAAATTAAACATGTGGATTAGAATTTAACCAAATAGCATGAAAAGTTCCGAAGGGGAAGTTTACCATATTAATGAAAGTGATGGTGGTGTATTTAAGTGATTTGTTTCTACAGTTTCTAAAGTAAGTTAGGGAAAAACTTTCCAAAATTTATTCATTAAATATCCAGTATTTATATCTTTTTCAAACATAAATTCGTCTTTAAATCTCATTTACTCTATAACAATAGATGTATTAAGTTAAGTTCTTGAAATTGTTCCTTGGAATTTCAAATAGAAAATTCAGTGTATTAACCATTTCAAATAGAATAATCAAAAATTTCGAGACTAACTTAGTTCTGTTCATTCTCCGAGGCAAAAGAAAGGAATGTATTTACATCTGAAACTCCTCTTCCACTAAGGATTAATGATACATTTTTTGTTTGATTATCTTCATGTTAGATTTTCGAATTCATCTTAAATCCTCAAGTAACATATTTTTGAGATTTTTACTCCAACAGTATCTAATAAATTGTTTTACAAATAAAAACAACAACTCTCATTGCAGTAATACTAATGCATTTTCAATAGCACTTTCATCTTAATTATTATTGGCCGTGTCAAAGGTAAAATATCAGGATTGATTTATCAGAAATTAAAAATAATAATGACAACAATGGATGGAAAAGGTATTTCTGGAGTTATGAGACTTGCATTTTTTGTAAATTGGCCGCTTTAATCTGATTTACATCTCGTTCTTTTTCTTGTTGTTAGATCTAATTCCATTCTGTCTAGCATAGCTAGCCAAAACCACGAGTCAAATACTGAAATTGCATTTTGGAGCAACTAAATACATTTTTTATATGAGGTAGAAGTCTGAATTGGCTCCAACATATGGATGGTAAGTTGCCTTTCTGGAGGGTTTTCTGAGGAAACTGGCCTATATTTGTGTTTCGCACAGAGGAAAACCAGGAAAACTCCAGTATCCATCCCGAGCAAAGCGAGCAATTCTTTGCTAAAACGTTTTCGTTATCTTTTTCCATTATAACTATCAACTATTTTCTCCAAGACAATTATACTGGCATAGATCTTCTGACCTTCTTCCTGCTTGTTGTGTTTTAGAAAACTTCCACGTTTCAACTTTTCCTTGATTTTTTTCTCACAAATGATTTACAACAGTTTAGTTCTCTACCGAAACCAGAAAAAAAAAATCCACAATAATATTTCGCTTCTAATGGAAAAAAAATTATAAATTATGAAAAGTTAGTTCTGTTTCCTCATCATCACTGCCGCTGCTTTACTGGAATTTTAACAAGATATAAAATTTTATTTCATTTGAATAGAGTTGTTATATAAACTTGCTGTGCTTTAAAACTAAAAAAAATCTCTTCTTTCAGGTGCGATCTCAACGGAATGAATGTAAGCAACGTTTGAGTGCGGTTTGTAAATTAATCTTCTTATGAGAAGACATCACATTTATTGCTGAACAGTTCTTCGTAGTGACTATCATTATTTTTCCATAGTGAAATCAAACTGTGTGTCATTTATTATGTGTGATTGGATCCAAATTATTTTGGACTAATAAATATGATTCATTTCAAAGCAAAATAGCGTTGAAAAAGGCAATGGTTCTAAAATGTTGAAATTTTAATCGAACAAATGGTGCTCGAGTCGCAAAATCAGCTAGTATGGGAACATTGCCTAATTTAGACCGCACTGACATTTTTTAATGTACAGTGATAGAAAAGTAATTTTAAAGAAAAACAATTAGTAGAATTTTTATAGTTTATTTATCTCTAAAACAAAGTAATTAACATATTTTATGAAATACAATTTAAAGCGAAAACAAATAGCTTAAAAATTGAGTTATCGGACTAATTAAGGAAACTGGTTTCCTAGGCTGGACCACCAATTTATTTTAATAGAATTAAAGCAAAAATTTGGTTTTCAAATTCCCAACAGCATTCAATGCATGAACTCAAATGTGGCATTTTATGCAATTCATCACTTCTTCCTTTATTGCTTCGGGTAGTTCGATTTCCAATTTATGAAGTCTACTAGTGGTTATAACTGCTTTTGGAGCTATTGCTGTTGTTCAAGATAATAATCCCATTGATTTAAATAGTCCAATTTAGGCAACTCTTAGTGGTCCAATCTAGGCAGCTTTGGACAACAACAACAAATTCCCTTTACCTTATCTTTAAACTATTTTAATAAAACTGTTATGTTAATTATATCTAGGTGTCGGTCTAAATTTTGCGACTATCCGCTATATTCCAGGCATGCATATGCCTTATAATGAAATTTGACTAATGTTATTATAAAATTGTATCATGTAGAAATCGTCGCTTAGCAAGCAACACCACCTAATTCAACTTTTTGAAATTTCAAAGAGGAAGAAAATGCTCAATCTTTCACCACCACTAACGAATACTTCTGAATATTTTGATCATCTGAAATAAATATGAGACCGCCTACTCCTGCCAGATGTGAAAAAAATTCAAAAAAATTCGTTAGTGGTTGCGAAAAATTCAGTTTTTTCTTCCTCTTTGAAATTTCAAAAAGTTGAGTTAGGTGGTGTTGCTTGTTAAGCGGCGATGATATTATTTTTACTTCTAAATATCTTTTTGGCCTATAAATAAGTTACTGTAAAGTCTTGCCTTTTGGTATGATTTAGTCATTGTAAGGTAAAATAGTTTCTTTATACCTTAACATATACCCGTACAGTAACGCAAGATAAAATATTTACGGCAGCACTAGAACTAAAAAGTCTTCAAGAGTAATCTAAAGTTTCATCTTGTTGAAAATGAGTAGACAGTTCGTATGAAATACGTTGATTCTGACAGCAAAATCAGAAGAAAATTGATGCAGTTACGAAGACAATTATTTAATATGCTTATATTCTTCTTATCTAGTTATATTAGGTAATTCAAGAAATGTTAGCATTTTAAATAAACTTTACATATCAGCTTACACGAAGTCGTTATAGAATCTAAACCTCCTACACTCCCTCCTAAAATAAGCACGAATTTAACTAGTTGCATTTCTTGTGATCTTCTAAAATGTTTTAATGTTGTGTAGATGCTAAAACATATTTCCAGGATTGTACTAAATGGCAAGACTAAAAAATATATTCTAGAAAAATGTATGTGAACCCATGAAACAATGGTTATTTTGAACCAAATATATATTAGTTACGGGCTTGAAGTTAAATTATACCACCTTTTATTTTAATATGCAGTAGAACATTGAAAATTCAGAATAATTTACGCTTAGTTAGCATGACGTCCTTATTATTCCAAAATAATTATTTTATTGTAAAAATTAAAATTGGATTGAGGAAATTTAATGCCATCATGCGCCAACATGAATTTAGGTGTTTCGTATATATTATTTATCATATTGTCTGCACTACAGATGATTCTGAAAAGTAATCATACTATGAAATGTCTGATCAAATAATGAAAAACAAAGCCAGTGAAAGGAAATTTTGGAAGAATCGGAATATATTCTCGAAGCGTCATTTTGGTCAATTCAAAAGTGAATCTTCACATAACCACTCACAATTTTATTTCACATGAAAAGTCAAAGCTTCCTTGTAATGTTTTATTATTATTTAATTAATATGGACTGTAATGCAATTTAAAGGAATCAATAACAAAATTGGCGAAAAAATGCGATGGAATATATATTTTTATTTTGAAACGAAAGTGCAAAACATTTAATTGTTTTAATACATTATTAAAATATCAAATTAGTCAATCTCCACTAATAATAAAGGAGAATGTGTGTGTGTTGGCGCTCTACATGGCAGACCCCTGGACCTAGAGCTACGAAATTTGGCACAAACATACTTTGGAGGGTAGGAATGTGCACCTCGGAGCTCTTTTTTTTGAAATTTTAATTAATTAAAAATTAAGCGAAATTTTGGCGTTTTTTCTTAATAACTTCGCAAAAGATTAAATTACAAAAATCATTTTTAAACTATCAAAAAGTGCAAGAAATTAGTTTTCAATGCCATAAATTAAGTTGCCGTTCAATGTTGTCTTGAATTTTCATAAATTTTTAACAATATTTTTCGCATAATTTACAATAATTTTCGTTGTTGTAACGCAACTCAGACCGTTTTCATTGTTTAAACAAATATTTAATTGCGTATTTCTCTTTCATTATTGTAATCTGAGATAATATCCTAATACGTTTTGCTTTCATTATTATTTTTATTTTATTTCATCAAAATTTTTGTTAAATCTCTAAACAAAACTCTCCGAGATATTACTTTGTTTATATTAAGAAGCAAAAGCTGAAGCGTTATGGTTGCTATGTTTTCATTCTCTTTTCAACATGTTTTAATCCAGCTAACATGCCTCTGGCCATAAAATGTGCTGCGTCATATTAATATTGAAATAAAATGCATATCTTACAAGAGGAATAAGAAAGTGAAGATAATGCGGACAACGTGGAATTAGGGGTTAAAGTTATTTGACTTCATTAGGGGCATTTATATAGATAATGAACAGAACAGGTACAAGTGCACTAATAAAACTTGTGTTAAATATCTCTCACAATCTGAAGTTTAAAATTACGTTGTTAAGAGAACCATGAATATAAAATGATGCAAGATTCAATTGAAATCATATTCCCGGTGGACAAGCTGGTCGCCGAAGGCGGCTAGTTAGAAATAAAACTATGCCTCTACTCAGTGGCGGCTCGTGTTATGTAATCTTGGGGTGCTGTAACTTTTAATTCTTCACTGCTCATGATGCATATTTGTGCCACTTACATTTTGGGTCTTTTTTCATTAACTTTCAGTATTTTTATATTTAATGAATAAACTTATAATATTTGTTTCTCTTTTAATAGATAAGTATTTTAACAACTTAATTTTACTACAAAAAATTAAACTCGAAACTTTTGAAACTAAAAATTTGAAAACACTTGTATCGCGGAAAATTTCTCATATATATTTCAACACCATTTATAACTAAAAATTATCGAAAAAATCCTTTGGATTGTAAAAAACTTTTTCAATTAAATTTTTGTTTATCATTAAATTTCCTTCGTTTTCTAACTTATTTTCAAAGTTTTATATCGCGTAAAAATTTTCCGCTGTGGTAAAATGTTTGAAACTGTTTCTAGCTCAAATGGTGCTGCCGAATTCGACAGTTTCCCTTCAGCTTGAAAAGGTAGTAGGAAAAGGAAAGGATAGTCTGCGCTCTGTAACTACGCATGCGCACAGACGGAATTCGATGCTGGAACGATACTCAGTTCTCCTTTACTTTAAGTTAATTTCTCCTTTGCACATCATCTTCGGGTAGTGAAAAAATAAAATAGGGAACTTAGTTTTCTATCTCAGTGGCTTATTTGAAGATCGAAATCATTTAACGTGAAATTCCGTTAGATTGTTGATAGATTTAAATATTAAATGCAAAATAAAATAAATTTACACAATGGAAAAAGTTGGGGTGCTGTAGTACCGTAGTCCCTATGCACGAGCCGCCCCTGCCAGTACTTCTCTCCAACAGTCCGCTTGACAAACACAAAATTATGCCTCTATCCAGAAAAGGTATTTTTTGTTTGTTTGCTGTTCATGCACTTTTATTTCACTAGCTATAACACCATCAGATTGGCGCATGGTAGCAAAACACTCAGAACTAACTAAAAATTCGGAAAATATATGTGTGTTTTGGAATATAACTTGTTTAAAGTCCTAAGCTTATTGAAAAAAATGGGTAATTAATTTTCTGTCTTTATTTTTTTATTGTACCATTTATTATTTTGCAATTCATGATGTAACGATGGAAATTTACATCTGGATTTGCAATTGACAACAACTACTTTTTAACTTTTATATATCAAAGCAAAAATAATATTGAATATTTCCGAAATTAAATAATCCTGAATGAAATTAATAATGTGTAAATACCTTTAGTAGCAACTTCTATTATATTTCCTTCAAAGGTGCTAATTATATGCGTAGAAAATCAATGTATAAACCAATATATCAATGTATTTATAATCAATATTATAAACCATATATAATAAATAATAAATGCTCAACTAAATAAATATTTATTTCTATGATACGTTCCATCTGTCTAAGTCCAGAAAATGAGGATGATAAAAAATAAATATAACATGCATGTTTTCATATGGTTTCCTGAACGTAAAGAATCATTGCTTCCAAAATTATCAGCCATTTTATAAATGTTTTTTTAAGCTTCTGAAGAAATGTAATTGGGAAAGGATTATTTATTTAAGCTGAGAAGATCTCAAAACAGGTTTCAAACAGAGTTATCCATATAACACTTACTAATGTAGACGTAGCCAATTTAGCCCTTCACTGTACATGTATTTTTATTACACCATAGTTGTATAAATCTATATAAATTAATGTAATGATTATAGAAACAAATATTGAAGTAAAATATCTAATTAAAATTAATACAATTTTTAATTTTCAAATTGAAATCTGTTTAGAGAAACTTTTTTATTGCGAGTCAAAACGGAAATGCGTAAATAATTTTGTTAATTTTAAAATTATTCAATATCAATCTAAGATTATTTTAGAGATAAAAATATACACTACTACATTGCTTAGGGTCATACAATTAAGTGTTAATTTTGCATTCTAAAAATAAATATATCAAATGAGAAAATAAAATAAAAGAATACCTTTTCTTGGAAAGCAATAAATATTATCGAAATCTCATCTAAATAGCTAAGCATTAATTGATTGAAAAATATTTGAAAGTACGTAATTTGTTTAGGAATTATATTAGAAGGTTTTATAAGCTTTCAATGAAATCAATGTGCTAAAGCTATTTCTATGGCAGGTTTCAAGCATAATAATATTAGTTAATAATAGAATGAACTAATTTTAATAATTAGTAAATTTATGATTTTTTTGCTGCTTACAAACAAAATATGTGAAAATGAATGAACATGAAAAAATAGAAGAAAATTATTCGCATTTAAGTAGGATATAACATTAGATTAAACTACAATAACTATCCAGTGTAATAGTATATAAAAAATTGTGGCTTTTATGGAATTCTTACCGATAGAATATGAAAAAAAATGTGCAATTAGTGCTAGCTTTCATTCCATGTCATAGAATATATTAGAAAAATATCTATTATTGTCTATCGTTACTAGAAAGACACATGCACTTATAGTAATGGCCACTTTTAATTGAAAATCATACAATTATATCGAGCTTGTCTTTTCTGTACACAGTTTTCACAAATATTATTTTCTATAACCATTTCGATGTGCATATCTCTATAGAAATAAGTTGTGAAAGTCATGGATGTTTATTAACTGTACTTAATATGTTTGTAAAATTATGCTAATAGAATAGAATATGTTGTTCGCAATGTATATGTAAAAATAACAAATGTATAAGTATTGCTACTTCTCCTTTGCACCAAGAGCGAATTTTAAATACATTTTGTAAATGTATCTAACATGTAAGTATTTTGGCTGGAGCTCCTTTAACTTGTACTAATCCTTTGCGGTATGCTATGTATTACTTTGCACTCCATGGATATTACTCAAGGAACTACTTTTTTACCAACCATTTATGTGGTGGTGGCTCACTTGTATATCAGCAATGTTCAAATGATTTCTTATTTTCAGCTGATTCCTAAAGTAGGAGGCAATAAATTTTAGTCAATCTTTCCAGGTGTCAAATGTTGAACGGATTGTAAATCTCGAAGTTATAATCAGAAATATAATAAGAAAATTATATATTTTAAGCATACTTGCATAACAAGTTTAATAAAATTTAAGTAATATATTAAATAGTGAATGAGAGTGCAGAAAGTTAATATACATATCATATAAAGCACTACACTTTAATAGAATGCAAAATGTATATCTTAATATAGGTTAAACTAAAGTTTATGGTACGGAACCGTACCTCCCCACTTAGGATCGGCTATTTTTTGTCACCAAGAACAACATGGCTTGGCGATGTAAGAACATTTGTTTTGGGAGCGCGGTGAGTATTTTATTTTTCCCCTGCGAACGCGATGACTACGGCATTGCAAGTGGGTTCCGGGCAAATTTTTTAAACTTAAAAAAATATCAGCGACTTCGCTTTCAGCAAAGCGGGAAATTAGTAGCTACGCTTGTTAATTGAACGTTAGGAATCAGTTTTTTTTAAATTCCAAATTCGAGAATTTCCGCAATCGATGTTTGAGGCATCGTAACTGGGTTCCGGGCTAATTTTTTAAACTTAAAAAAACATCAGCGGCTTCGCTTTAAGCAAAGCAGGAAACTAGTAGCTACGCGTTTTTATTGAATGGTATTAATCGAACTTTTTGTTCATAAAGATTCCAAAATGAGTTCTATCCAAACAGTCAAAATTCAAAACGTAGAATTCCAAACGAAGTTTTATTCAAATTCGAAGAAATCGACCAATGAAATAGGAAATAGCACTTACCTGATCAATAAAATCGAAGCGCGAAACAAAAATATAACGATGCAGGAACCAGATACGAATTGGAACATTTCTGCGCAACCAAAACAAATGTTCTGTCGTCGCTAACTCGACTTTCGCTTGGCGGCAAGCAATTGACGAGCCAAAGTGAATAGAAATGGCTGGGAACCATAAACTTTAGGTTAACCATAACCTTCGCCGGGACCACTTACGGTACATACCAGTCCCGAAAGCTATTCAGAAAAATAGTCGAAAGCAAAGTCATTAAAGTGTATCGTTTTAACATGAAAATACACCTTGTAGCCATGAATGCTTGAAGAACGCGTGCTGCACTCGTTTGCTTAATCATGATTTTCATCACTGCTACATCTCAAAATGCAATAGAAATGAGAAAGATGTATTTTTGCACATGCACCACATTGCTCATACTCAATCTACTCTCTGTCAGCTAGAATAAACGTTTGAAGTTCAGACTGAATTTGCCAGTTTTCATTTTTCAGCTTGTCACCGGACATGCTGCAAATTACACGATACATCGATACGCTGCGACAAAAAGCAATAGGTTTGAAGTGTCGAAGGTTTACTGCTGTTTGAGACAGCCAATCTTCATAACTGGGAGACGTCCAATAGGTTAATACGAGAGTGGAAGCCAACCTATGCTACCAGAATCAATGTTTGTCCAGAGGCTACCACAAACAAAAACCTCCACACCGATTAAGCACTACTAAGCAGCCCAGGCGAAAGAACTTTTATCATTATCTATTTATGATTCGTTTCTATGTGTCGCCCTTGTCATCCGACCACGGTTCAAAATTATGAGATCTTTCTCAAAGTAGTCCTCGTATTGCTTCAAAACGGGACGTAAACTGAATCATCCGATTTGTTTCTTGACTTAAAAATGCACGATATCGCGACAAAACAAATGAATGCTGCTCTTAATTTTCTGAGCAGTTAAGTATGTAGGACACACTAAATGTATGCTGCTATAGAACATACTGATTGGCTCTTTTATCATACCTCGATTATCTATAGCTTTCAAGATATGACAATTTCTTCTTTTAAGTGTGTCCACTTCTCACCGTTAGGAGACGAGGAAAGCTGTCACATTGTCTTTCTTCAAAAATTAAGGTAATGAAAAGGACTTGATTGTACTAGAAAGTTCAAGACCTGAATTTTTATCCTAATATTGGAAAGCTGTTACACTGTCTTTCTTCAAAAGTTAAGGTAATGAAAAGGATTTGATTGTGCTGGAAAGTGCAAGCTCTGAATTTTTATCCTAATATTGGAAAGCTGTTACACTGTCTTTCTTCAAAAGTTAAGGTAATGTAAAGGGCTTGATTGTGCTGGAAAGTGCAAGCCCTGAATGTTTATCCTAATATTGTATAGCAGTGGAGTTCTTAATACTTATTTCTATAGAATTTTGATATTAAACTGCATAGATCTATCCGAAGTTAGATTTCATCGGAGTGAGTTCCGAAGTTCGAATAAGTTTTTATTCCAGAAATCTAAAATAATTGAATACTTTTAAGATATATTTAATTGCTTGTGATCAGTTAATAAAACTGTTTGATTAATTTCTAACTGATTTTCAGAAAAAGGGTTTATGGAATATATATCAAAAAATGATAGCAGAAAGAAAGATGAGACACCTAAAGAATGCATTTTTGTTTCCATGCAGAATGTATTAAAAGCGACCATAAAATTTGTCGTCAGAACTTTGGAGCAAATATTCATGAACTAAAATCAGTATTAACTTTATGGTAGACACTTTTTTAATTTTAGCAGTGGTTGTTTTTTAAATATGTACAAAATAGTTTCAGAAAACTTTTAAAAATAATTTGAAAAAAAAATTGTAATTAGTTTTCTAGGTAAAATTATTTAAATAAAAACGGATTGTTTGACTGAACACAAATCATTATATTATGTCCTGATTTAATTCAGAAATGTGATGAGAATAAGTTGTTTAATTAATTAATAATTAAATTTTTCAAAATTAATGTTGAAAATGAACAAAAACGGTAAGTGCAAATGTAGAAAACTACATTAAAATAATTGATTAAGAAATTCGCTGACGCATAAGATCTTTTTTTCTCACGTTAAGGATTATGTAATATTTTCTAATAAAATATTACAATCATATTAAACTAGTAGACGTATTAAAAATTTTAGAACAAGATTTGACAAACGAAATCATAATAAAATGTCCTCCTAAACATGAATTTAATAAACAATTCAGGTGCACCGAAATTATTTCCATTTTATGATTCAAATGAAACAGAATCCTTTTCTGTAAGAGTTAGAGTTCTGCGATTGAAATTGAAGGGAGGATTAATTTGATATCGGCGAGAAGGATTCATTTAGAATTGCCAATAGCGGCATCAGAGTACATGGAATTTCCTGACTTTCAGATTCAATTTGGTAGTCTTAGGTCTCCAATATGTCAAATAGTTCATTTCAATATTTCTGTTAGACGAGAAATATGAAAATAGTTTGGAACAATTTTCAAATTGTGCTCATATTTCTAAAGGAATTTAAGTGAATAAACTCATGAACTTTTCACTCTTTCATTGGTTTCAAAGAGAAACGTCGATAAGAATGCCCTGCTTACACATTTGAATTGTTTCATAGATGAAATTCAATGAAGTGTAAATATTCATAGTGAAACAGACTTGATATTTTATTTTTAATTATATTTAAAGGAATTTAAGTGAATAAACACATAAACTTTTCACTCTTCCATTGGTTTGAAAGAGAAACTTTACTAAGAATGACCTGCTTACACATTTGAATTGTTTCTTAGATGAAATTCAATGAATTGTAAATATTCATAGTTAAATATGCTTGATATTTTATTTTAATTATATTTCTGGAACTTATTTAAATTACTGAATGTATATTATTTTCAGTGTTTTTGTGATTTTATGTGACAACTTTCGTAGCTGATTGAATAAAATGTTTGTGACGTTAGAACTGTGAAGTGTTAGAGCATAGCATCATGATGTTGCGTTATTGTAACTTTTAATAATAAACAATTGTATGTTTAAACCATTATTACATCGTCAATAAATTAAAATACACATTCAAATACTCTTAATATATACTACAAGCAGAATAAAACTTGCAATTTTTACGAATTATTCTTATTAGTCAATTGCAACATTTTAAAAGAGCTCTTTGATCTGATACATTTTGTCCAGACGATTTAAAATGTTCAACTTTCTAAGCGCTCGCACGGAATAGGATTATTTATTGAAAGTTCTTTTTGTATGGATGCAAACCCAGATAGCACGTAAGTTTGCAGCAAGTTTGATTTTGACTTGATATTACCTTGTCATAGCAAATTTGATGCGTCAAACTTGAAACGAACTTGTGTCAAGTTCGCCGTGACAACTAGCGCCACCCTCGCTTACAAAACGCGTTTGCCACAAGTTCGCCGTGACAAATAGCGCCACCTAGCTTGCATTGCCAGCTTGCAGCAAATTTGCAAAACAATCGAGATGCAAAGATAGCATAAAGAGATAATTATCTTTGTCTCTGTTTTAAAAGAACATCCGATTTCTAATAGCATCTCCTAGACCGTCCTTCGTTTTATTAATTCAATAAATCAATGATAATTTGTAAAAAAACTAACTTTTTTATAAAAAAAAATTTTGAAACATTTTCCAACTTTTTACTAAATATAGCACTCGCACTTTAAAGAAAAATCTCCTTTTTCTGAATGTTGAAATTTTAACGGTTATAAACAAAATTAAACCGAAAAAACAGTCAATGTTTGTTGAAAATTAAACTTATACATTTTGTCCCATTTTAAAGTAATTACTTTTGAACTCTAATTTCATAATTTATTCTACTAGCAAAACGTAGTTATTAGCGAAAATCGCTCTCTCTTTGACTTCAAATCATATTCTCAACTCAAAAAATTAATGAAATCAAGAAAACAGTTTAAAATAAATCGTATACGAATCGAATCGAACGATGTATTAGCGAAATCTATCTTCTCCTCTCAGAGTTGAACTGGCCCAGTGCTAAGCGCGTCAGCTTCCGAACCGGTAGGTCGCGAGCTCTATTCCGGGTTGTGTTCGTACTCTGTTTTTGCTATAATTTGTAATGAGTTTGTCGCGGCAAGCTTGCAGCAAGTTCGTCCCATGGTGATTTCGAAGCTTGCGTTAACTTGTTTCAAACTTGTTGCAAGATTGCACTCTTGTCATGTCAAACTTGTTTCAGGCTTTCAGTCTTGTCATGTCAAATTTGTTGCAAGCCTGCTGCAAACTAAAATTGCTGTCTGGGAAGTGACTTGATATCTAAAGGATATCAAATTTTACCAATTTAACCCCTTAACTGAATTATTTTCTTTGCTATCTAATAAGATGATCCCTTCTGTTTTGGAAAGCGGTTGTCGTTTTTATTCATCTAAGAAGGCATATGATACTTGAGATGTTTATGATTCTACGCAATTTTTGTGTAAAATTATAAAGCTAATTAATGATTAAATTTCAGTTTTAAGACTTAAAATGCGATAAATCGATGCACGAGTATTATCGAGTTAAGTTAAGCGATTAAAGGAAACAAAAGAAAAAAACTGATAAACTTATTAAATAATCGCTTTTTACATTCAAAATTATTTTTCACAAAATATTTACCAATCTGCAGATATATCACAAATCGCGGAACCTGCTCTCCTTTTCGTACTTTTCTCCCTCTCAGCAAATGAATTTGTCTGCTAGAGATCGACTGTCAGCCGCCTTCTCATGAGAGCCAGGGAACACAATCGCGAACACATGCTGTCACTCTTAATACCTTAAGCATCACTGATTTAAAAATTCATTTATTTTCCGTGTAAACTCTAAGCATTTAAAAACTCACAAAAAATAAAACACATTTCATTGACAATCACGTTTCTGGCTTGTTAACTGCTTAACTGCTTTGTTTTCTCAACTATTTCATTAGATGACACCCTCTGTTTTGGGAATGCGTTTTCATTTTAATTCAATTGAGAAAGTAAAAGACAGTTGAAATGTTTACGAATTCCTCATAATTTTTGTACCGAATTATAACGTCTGTGAATGAGTTTTAGTTTTAAGTTTAAATTTTGCGATAATTCGATGCACTTACGGTATACGGGCAGACCACTTAAGGGAATTTAACTGTCTCATTCCGAGAGAGGCGGTCCCGGGAGGTTTAAAAATATCCCTTTAACAGCGATGAAGGCCGGTCTGAGGCCGTTGGTTTCTTTTGAGAGGAGGTGAGGTTCTGAGATCGCTTAGGAGATAAGCGCGGTAGGGGGGTCCAATTATTTTTGCCAACCATAGTCCATTTCCGGGTGCCTTAAGGGAAAGTTATTTGCAGGGGGTGGGGGAAATTACCGCCCAGGTTGGGAGAGTCCAATTCATGCCGCTTCCTCCCAAAAACTCCCGGTTCTAAAGGGGCTAGAAGAAAAAAGTTGCCTCGGGATTAAAGAGTTAAGCTACAAGAAGCGGAATAATCTTTATTTTACATAACACGAAGACACTAATAATTCTAAAGCATTTAACAAACCCTTTACTATTTTACGTTCAAAATGCCGCTCATCTTTGATATTACTGAAAGATGTTATACCTCTCATGATTAACGCTCATATGACTAAAGCTAAGTTGTTTTTATCGGTCTCACGAGCATTAGTAGCATTATTAAGAAACATATAGTCCGATGTATGCACAGCTTTGTACAGATATTACCTAACGTTTCCTTGAACACCATATAAGATATGAAATCTTTATAAGCTTCAGACATTCAAAGTCAAAGGGATACATTTAGGGAGTCCATGTTTTCGAAAACAGGATATAAACAGTGATTAAAATTTCCTCTTTAAGAGCATCAAATGCATTCCTCTGGAAAACGCTCTTGGGTCGGCAGTTCCCGGAGCAAACAAACACGAAATTAAATTTAACTAATAAAGCTCAGTGTTGGTACTCCACTCTGTGACGCCGACTTCAAAAGACTCGAGAGGAATCTCATGAACATGAAAGGATACAGTTTCAGTCAAGTTTCAGATATGAGGTGTTGGTTAATATCTGGTTTAAATGTAAGGAAGAAAATGTGGTTTTCTAGATAAATTCTCATTGTGAATATCTCAGTATGAATTAAGATTTTAGAAAAATAATTATGGAAAATAAAAGTTATCTTTTCTACAAATAATTCGTTTATATTATTAAGGTTTATAATATGCTATTATTTTCTCAAATACAATGCTTCAAAATATTTTCAAATTGCTTCATTTAATAAAATACTTGAAATTGTATCTTCTAATGAAATACTTTCAAACTATTTCTTTTAATAAAATATTTTCGATTTTTTTCTTGTAAAAAATACTTTCGAATCAATATTTAAACAATTATTACATTTATTACTTACATTACAATTATTTTTTGTAGTAAAAGCGTAAAGAAATTTTATCTTCGTAACAAGTCGTATAGGAAAAATCATATCAATAAAATAAAATCAGTCTTGATTAATAATTGTTTTGGTTCGCAAATTGAATGAAAGACGAAATATTGTTAGATCAATAAATATTTTAATACATAGTTTTGTTATGAGGAAATACAATGATAATGAAAATTGTTCAGAATAATGGAAGTTCTTCTGAACATAATATACTAACAGAACGAGCAAGGGGCGTTGTCCTTGGAATCAGGACTTCAACACAATGAAAAAAAGAAGAAAAAAAAGAAAGAAAGAAAGATAAACTCCCTCAATGACACGAAAAAGTTTTGAAAACAAAATAAAAACAAAAGATACACATTATTAATTTTTAGGAAAACAGTACAGAGTAAGTTAACACAAAACAATATTAAAAAATTGCAACGTGAAAATCATTATTAGACAGCAAGCGAAATATGCGAGACAAAGAAACATGTTAAGACACTGCCGAAAATAATTATCGAGTCATTCAGTTAAAGGTTATGACGTCATCCCCTTCGTTCTTCGCCGCCAGCCAACAAAATTGCAACAATGCATTCGGGAAACAGAGAATGTAGCTCGGTAAATGTCTCGCTGAGAAGATCGCTAGCAAAAAAACTGTTTGAACTCATCAGGGAAAAATTAATTAAAAAAAGGAAAAGGGTATTTTAAAGGTTAATGTTTCAAATCCGACAGAAACGTTCCAGTTATAAGCTGGAAAAAAATGAAATTGATAGCTTTATTGGAACGTCGGATGTGACAAATTTTAAGAGGACTTCAACAAAATGAACAAAAAAAAACCCCCACAATGACACGAAAAAGTTTTTAAAACAAATTTAGAACAAAATATACACATTATTTTGTTTTCCCCCCTTATTTTTCTTCGCTATAATGACCTTTCAACTGTAGAAAAACAGTACAGAGTACTTAATCTGAAACAATATTAGAAAATTGCAACATGAAAATGATTATTATACAGAAAGCAAAATATGCGAAACAAATAAACACGTTAAGACACTGCCGAAAATAATAATCAAAGGCATTCAGTTGAAGTTTATGACGTATCTTGCGCTCTGCACCGTCAGCCAATGAAATTGCAACAATACATGTTGGTAAGGCTTACCGAATGAAATTTTAAACGATTTCAAACGAAACAATACGACAAACATAATTTCTGTGTTATTTAAATATATCCAAAATTAATCAGAGAACAAGGGGGGGAAAAGAAACCGAGATGAAATCTTCCACTTCAGATTTAAACTTCGAAGCCACATAATGTAAACAGCTTCTTGAAGTCATATTTCATTTTTTCTAGTCATCTAATATAAAAACAAACAAATTAAAAGAATTTTCACTATTCAGAATCCCCCTTGCAGTGAATCACAAATCTGATCATTTTCCTTTCTGATCACAGTTAACCAAGCTTTCCTGTGAATATGTGTTTCAATTGATTATTGCTACTTTCTATCGTTATACAAGACCTGTAATCATTCAAAAATGCATATCATAACAAGAATGGTGACTCACAGGAAATGAAACAGCGATAAGGAGAAACCTTGACGTCCGTGACCACAAAGAGCGATCCTCTTTTTAAGCACCAAAATGGGCTTCCATGGCGCCATCTGTTTACAGAAGATAGAACTAAAAACTTAGGAAAAGTATATTAAAAAGGAATGATTTTTTTTTTCGATTTTGAAATACTTTCCCCAGTAGCACAAAGATATTGTACAATATTGAATAATATTGGCAATATTGTAGAATATTATATAATATCGGGTTGCTACCTGGGTAATGCACATTTATTTACCAATGATTGAATCACACCTTTCTGACAGTAGTATTCATCACTGATATTTGTGATTTTTTGATATTGCGTAGTAAATAACAGTTCATCAAATATTCGTCATCCCTATGAGTAAGCCGTCTCGGCTATAGTGCGATGCTCTAGTGGTTAACTTAGCGGGTTGGACGTTACAATAGTATTATTTTGCGTTTGCAACTTAAATAATATTCATTTTACAGATTTATTTGCTTGATAATAAAAGATATATCGCAAACAGATGGTGTTAAACAAAATTCCGCCGACTAAGTGATATCATCTATGCCATGCAATACATGTACAATGTCTGAAACTTGATTGAAAATATTTTCTTTCAAGTTCTCCCATAACTTTCACTCCTTCCAAGTCAAATTCTAAAAGAGGAGAATCAGCACACGGCTTTACTAGTTACTAGTTAAAATTATCGCCTAATTTCCTTACACCGGGAAAATTCTTATTCAATTTAAAAGGGATTTCCATCGACAAAAGATCATTTTCCGGAGGAATACATTGCAAACTTTTAAGGATTAAGTCATATGCCTAATTTGGTACCTCATTTGCTGAAATAGGCCTCTCTAAATGTATATCTTCTGCTATGTGCGGCAGAGTTTTATGAAGATTTTAGTTCTGGTTAAAGATGCATGTGAGAATAAACAATTAGTTTCATGGACGGTGGGATAAACATTAGATAATAAGTTTCTTAACAGAGGTTGATTACAGTTTAGTTAGATCAACATGACCCTATCTGGTTCTCGTGTAATAAATATTCCAATTATGCATTCTGACTAGCGGAAATTTCGTAAATATACATGACGAAGTTGTATCTGACAATTCTTTATATTAAAGTTGTCCGCTTTTAAATATCTCAAACTGTCTGATTTAATTATGCATTGAATGCTGTGTAATTTCTCTATCACACTTCAAGTTATAATGAATCGGTCAAAAGAACCTCAATTTTTATGTTATTCTGTCCATTTCTTTTATTTTACTTCGTTTTAATAAGTTCACTAAAATAAAAAAAATCTGTATATAATAAACATATAAATTCCATTTTCTGTTATTCAGTAATATTTTTCTTAAAGTCATGGAGGTAATAAAATAAATTACTGATACTTGAAATCGCTGATGCTTAGGTTAGTTTTACTGAAATAAGATTACGTTTTTTATTTCATAGATTTCACCTCTATTCTTTGAAGCACGTAAGCCAATGGTATTTCAACCCTTTCTTTGGGTGGGCTATATGCACCTCATATTAGACGCGGCGATTGTTAAGACAAATGTTATTTTTCTTGTTTGATCTGCAATGCCTAATGTTTAATTTTTATAATCAATTACTTACTGGGAGTAAACTTCTGGGTATTATTATAAATATTTTTGTGTATATTATTTCATGTCCACTTTCTTATAAAAGCATCGCCCAGTTTTCTTACCATTCGTTCTCGTCGCAAAGATTATACTTTTTTGAGGCTATCGGGAAACTAGTAAAGTATCACTAGTTTTAGTCATGCCGAATTTTAGACAATCATTCAAAATTTCTGATGAAAATTTTCTCACCGATTTAAATCCATTTTCTGTTAAGGAATTGCAATAGTATACAACCTGAAATATGAAATATAATATAAAAATAAAGAGGGTTAGAATTTTTCGGTATGTCGATATGAGAGATCGGAATTGTGGTTTGCTGCCCATGGCGACGGCAAATTGATGCCGTTACTTTATTAATACCCTCTTCTTGAAGGCCTGTGAAAATAGCTAAAAGGGCGCAACACAGTAGCAAACACAGCCCACGGAAAAAGCAAAATATACCCAAACTATCTGAGAGACCTCTGTCGCCTAGCGGAGAGTTAAGCAAATTTGCATTACCATCTGAGCTATTTTACTCATATATTGTTTCGTATTCTTTCTAATGTACAAAGATCAATTTTCGATTCTTTTCAAACTATAGTTTGTCGAAAAATCAATTAGCTTTCATGCGGATAAGGCGACTGATTTGAATTGGAAATAGTAAATCGCATTTAAAGTAATTATTCAAATTAATAAGAAAACATGAAAATAATCAGATGTTGAAATCCATTAACTTCAGTAAGATCTATCACTTATTTATTAAATTTAATCGATATGTAAACAAGTATTTTCTTATTGCTTTGAATCACTTCTTTCTATAATTGTATTATTGGAAATTAATTCCAATGGGTTAAGACTTCTTTAATTTCTAGAAAATCTACACCATGTTAAAATCTTAAAAGTTTTGTATGCCGGCAAGCATTTTCGATATTTTCTTCTTCAAAATTTCCTTTCACAAGAAAATAAATTTTAACACAACATTACCACATTTTTTGTTTACATATCGCTTTGGACCTGTTGCATACAATGACTCAGGCATAGAAATAAATAAAGATTATATTTAACCCGGGAGGACGCGCATCGGGCCTGTGAGGCCCGGTGCCTGCAAGACTTTATTACAGAAAATTAACCCCTCAACGAAAAAACTTCAGATTAACAGTAGCTGCATTCAAGGTCATTTACTTGCTGACCATAAGTATTTCAAGAATTTCCCCGCATTTGTTCTCTCAGAAAACAGACGGTCGGGCTTCTGAAGCCCGATGCGCGCGAGCACAGATAGATCGCGACAATTCATCGCTATTCGAACTACAAATATGAGATATATTAGAAAAGATTAGAAAAGATTTTAGCTCAAATTCAACTAATTAAGAATCGATTAACGAAGAAAATAAAGGAATTGTTGCTGTTGAATTAATTAGAAATCATACGTCGAATTCTGAAAGAAATTAGACAATTAATGGGATATTTGTGAGTCCACCGGTTATTTAGAAGAAGGCTGGAGTTAAAGAATGATGTAGTAAACAGTAAGATAGGTGGAATTAACAAATGGTATGAAAAAGAACCTCGCAAAAATATGAGAAATTTTACACACAACATCGTCATGCAACTACCCGAAAACTTTGGTAAAGCAAAAGTAGTATAATAGGTTCAAAATTCTTGGAATTGCTGATCGATGATATAGAGGATCCATTAATACTTATATCCAGGCGAATTCAGTCAATTTTGGACGGGTAAACCTTTTCATAAATACCTTGTAAGTACAAGTATTAATCGATCTTCTTCAATTTAATGCGCTCCCCAGAAGAGATTTATCTGAAAATTATTTTTTTAATATTTCATATTCTGTAAACTAGTGTGACAAATGTTTCCTATTAACGTAAATATAATTTTCTGCGCATTTTGTTAGAAAAATAGGACCCCGGGCCTACGAAGCCCGACGCGCGTTCTCGCGGGTTAAATCTATAATTAAGTCAAAACTCTGATTGATTAAAAACACTTGGATATGCATAACTATCGCAAGTATTCCTTATTTTCTTACATGGATTGAAATAACAATAAATATCCGAAATAGGCGTTTAAAATTCTAACTGCGTATCTCGCGATTTCCACGGGTTGGAAGAAAGTCTATATTCTGCTGAATCCTGCGATTTTCGCAGGCTAATGTGTTTACTTAGTACTTTTATAGCGTTGGATCATATTATTCTAATAAAGCTTTGCATATAAATAATTCGCTTGGCCCAACGTTATTTGAACACGTTTGAAAACCTTGAATCTAAATAGTTATTTTAAAAAATCACACAGTCAGAGGGTTAATAGGTCATTGAGTTAAATGCAAGACTGATATATAAACGATGTTTAAAACTTAAATTAAATGTTTATCTCTAATGTGATTATCTCAAGTCATCTGAAGTCTAAGATCACTTAAAATATCATCATAGACCTTCATTAATTCAGCTTAATGCCTAATTAATTTACTATGATGAAAATTCGTATTCCTTCAAAAGAGGATTTCTGATGACACAAGAGCATTTTACGCAGGAATGCATTCGATATTTTGAAGGAGGAAATTTTAATCTCGGATTATATCTCCTTTTCCAAAGCAGAACTCTCTAAAAGTGCGTCGTCTGTAGTAAAATTTATCCGAATCTTATAAAAATTCCGTGTCTCATTTACGGCTCACTAATTCCTGACGGAACATGTAATTAGAGTTTAATGCAAGGTTGGATTAAACTGGTTTTAAACTCGAATTGCAAACTCTAAACTTTACATGAATGAAATTAATATCACTAATGTCTCATTGGTAAATTGTTTCGTTAAATACAGTTAATCTCTTGTCATACATAGTTACAGAAATATGATGGAAATAAGGTCTGCCAATGTGTTAATATTGGGGTGTATGACCTTTGTAAGGATTTGAAGCTAAAATTACAGGAGAATTTTCATATACTCTTAAAACCCTGCACAACAACTTTATTTTATATTACATCGAGAAATGTAGTTGGTATAAATTGGTCACCAAAGGTGAACCACTAGCATGGCGTCATTACCCTATTAGAACAAGATACTGTACAATATTGCTACGATATCCTCACGGTATTGTGCGGTATTCAGAATATCGAATAACATCGTGAGGATATTGTACAATATCTTGTGCTAATAGGGTAACTTTCTGCATTACAATTTTATCGCAGTATAAGATATATGAATAAAAGGAAAAGGAGTGTTTGGCCCACAAAAAGCGATGTAAACAGAATATATCACAAGAGAATATATGAAAATTATACACAGCATATAGATGAATAAATTAAATATAACGCACCACTGTAAATAATTAGAAAAAATATAGGCTTGTATTCCATTCAACGAAGGGTTTGAAAAACATTAAATTGTATAAATTTGAAAATTGGCCCACTTTTTCATGAGGAACTCCTGTTGAACATACTAAAAGTCCTCGGTTGTATGTGAGGGGACGGGGGACTGGAACCACCATTTTAATTTCATCCTTTTTTCAGATTTTTATGAATATCTAGCCAACTATTCAAATTTCTGATTACATATAATACAAGAAATCAAATATCATAAAATTTCCTACAAATAGATTTTTGGTTATTGCTATAGCTGTAACTGTTAACCGTTGTTGAGATTATTGGCCTCAGAGTTTATGAAACCGTAAAATCCTGCACTCGCCGAGCTACTAATTCATTTTAACTTTCAATTTGAAAGCTATATGGAGCATTTACACTTTACTAGATATTTTCATACACTTTTATGCGATTCATCACAACGTTGAGAAATTGGCAGAGGCTCGGAGGTGGTTTATGAATGGCAAACAAGATATAAATTTAGAAAAGTTTGAATTCAAAATAATAATATAGATTCATTCAAAATTGAAAATGAATAAACAAGGAATTGTTTTCTGAATTTTATTAAAAGGATTATAGAAAAAATATAATGTAGAACATCAAAAATACAAATTTGTGAACAGATGTAGCAGAGACGACGTCCGTATTCATAGAGGATGTCTTCTCCAGACTGCACGTGTTTGGTTGTCGGAGAAAAGCCATTGAAACGGATGTCCCGGCAAATCTCAGATTCCGAGACATTCTCATATGCGATGCTACATTTAATTCCTAGTTTCTTGCAGCTGCATTTAATCCATATAATTTCGAACATAAATTTTAAAAAATATGGTAAGAATGTAATCTGGAGGGCAGCGACTCAGTTTTCTCATGGGCTGCCAAGAAGTTTCTGTTCTTTGCCATCTCCGAAGTTCAAGTGGAAGCAGTCTCTGCAATTATTGTTGTGTCTGGTGGTACACCATGAAAGAAAGAAATCTTGCAGCAACTTCGGTTCGAGGGAAGGAAGCAGAGTCCGGTTTTACTTTAATAATTGATCTTTCGAAGTATGTGTGTGAGTCTCTAGTCATTTAGAAAAGGTGAGCTACCGTTCCAGTATTATTTACCCGGCATGCACTTCTTAACATTAACTTAACTAATTTTGATCTTAATTTTATTAGTTAATCAACATAATGTAGTTTATGTTATAATGAACTTAATTTTATTAATTACAACGTTAAGATGAGACGGATTACACTTCTTAACTTTAACTTAACTAATTTGATTGTAATTTTATTAATTAATCAATTATGGATATTAATCAACAGGATATCAGCTAATTAATTGATCAATAGAGATTTTCTATGCTCGAAATTAATTATCCTCAACGATTATAGAGAATTATAATCAAAACTAATTAATCATTTGAAAGTTAATTTTTCTTCATTAACTCATCATTTGGATCGACTTGAAGTAATTAATCCTGAGAACTAGTAACATTCGTAAGAGTTGCAATTAGCATTTAGAAAAGGTTACTAGAGTTATTACTATATGCTGCCAAAAATGCCCTGCCCACCTCGGCTACCTTTTCTGGCGCTGAAAGTAATTATTTAGGACGTCTGGAATACATCTTAGTCCTGGACTTTGTTGTCGCAATTTGATGAATTTAATTTTGTCCTTGTTCCTGGTAGCCGATATGGTGTCGCATCCGAAGAAGCGTGAAGGAATATGATTTGATTTTTAAGAACATATGTGTTTTGCACTTTTTATGAGGAAAATATTTTGGTTTATATCTTGCCAATGCTTGCTTTCACAAAAAAGAATATCTTTATCCTCTGGAGTCAATTATATAAACAATTGAAGAACGCTAACAGCTTCTCTTATGATCGTGACGTAATCCTGAAATAAGGTTTTTTGTAAATATGTGTTGACAGTTTCAATTAAACATCATCATCACTTAGGCAAAATCTTTTTACAGTGTTTTGGAAGTGATTTGAGGAGCAATCATTTTCATCACTATGGTTCTGTTTTGAGAATTGTATAAAACATTCTCTTGTTATACCGCGACTGACACATTTTTCTGAAATCGAATGTCAATATATACTTTCTATCCTGAGCGTCAAGCAGGAAAGGCATTGTCGGCATTGGAAAAGTCATCAAAGACAATTGTGATATTGTTACTGCCGTAATATTTTTGATATGATTGACATAGGCGTTGCAGATTGCTTCATATGTGGTGTCTGACTCCTATTTAACCTTAAGTAAAAGGAAAAAATAGAATTCAAATTAATATTTGAAGCATTGGTGAAATCGTAAAATGCTGATTTTTTGTTTTCAGTATTTCAAATTCGTCAAAAAGGGTTATGGGATATGGAGCTGATTCCTATTTGAATCATTCCATCAGTTTAAACAATATTATTTAATTGTTCTTCATGTAATTCTATAGGAAGCAACAAATCAAAATATTTAATACTTAAAAGAACGAAGGGGTTTTTAATGATTTAGTGACTAACGACACAGCTATGCCTTAGATTTTAACAAGTCACCAATGCCATGGCCATCTATAAGTCATGTTCCTATGTAACAAAAATCAACATGAATATAAAGAGGTTTCGTTGAATTTGTTTCAATTTCTCATATTTTCACCAAGAATAAAAACCAACGTATGCTCATTTATTGTACTAATGTAAAAGAAATAATAATTTTGTGTCTTTCAGTAACATTCTCGCGATTACTTCCGCGTCGCTAATGAGAATCTAAATAAAGCAAATTGGAATTGAAGGGTCTCGTCATGGACAAAAACATATTTTCTCGTGACTTTCTGTTCCTTACTGCGTCACCACTAATACTAATCCCTTCTTTTAGTCTAGGATAAAAAGAACTTGGAACCGTCGATCATCTATAGAGTAACTGAAATACATCGTATATCGAAAACTATCTTGTATTCCTTCAAATTTTGTGATAAAGTGATTTGAATAAGAGAAAGAAAAACCTCAAAGTAGCTTTTTGTTATCCATCACTGAGGAGATGAGGAAAAAAATAAAAGCTTTCTTCCTATTATTTAAGTTTAGTTTAGTTATATTAACGTCACGTTTTGAAGCAACACGAGGGCTAGTTTGGGACGGACCTCGTAATTTTGAACCATGGTTAGATGACGAGGACGACACCTGAGTTGACATCCCCTCTTCAAACTTCCGCACTACACCAGCTCGATTTTGGTTCGATATAATTTGTCAGTGTCTGTTTTGAGTGTGGTTTTGGGTTGGCATTTTTTTTTTTTTTTTTTTTTTGCGCTACATCTCACATACTGTATTTTGTTGATGGAATGCCATTGATAATTGAAATCAGGAATCTATTGTGATGTTTTTTTTTTCTTCCCGGTCATGGTTAATTTTTATTAGTATATAATTTTCACTCCATATGTTGTTATGGGTGAACCACTGTAATAAGAAACTTATATAATTTCATACGTATATATTTAATTTCCACCCATTTTGCGGGATGTAGTGTGTAAATTCGAAGAAAAGTTTTTAATAAATGCGAGTGGGGCTTGCGTCCTCCTGCTGCTGGTCGGTTCTCTTCCACTCCGGCTCTTTAATGGCTTGAGCCCATTGGGGTGGGCTGGGGTGGTTTGAGTTGCGCCACAGCAGTGGGAGGGCGTTTGGCCCACTTACGTATGATTTAGCATGCAACAGGCCCAATACACAACGGATCTTCAGTGGAATTGGGTTTAGAGCTTGGAAACCTCCGGCTCCAATGCCGACACCTTACCACTAGGCCACCGCAGCCTCTATTATTTAAGTTTTTACCTTCCTTGTTTTGATTGGCAATAAAAACCAAGCTTTGGAGTTAGTTTAGTTTAGTTATATTAACGTCCGGTTTCGAAACAACACGAGAGCTGTTTTGGGACTTACTCTACAAATTTCCACGCCACACCAACGGGAGGGCGGTTAGCCACTAAGTATGATTTAGCATGCAACAGGCCCTATACACGGCAGATCTTCAGTGGAATCCGGTTTCAAATTTGGAACCCCTCAGCCCCAAAGCCGAGACCTTGCAACTAGGCCACCGCGGTCTCACCAAGATTTGGAATTACTCGACTTTGGTGATACAAATTTTGAAGAGGAGGAAGAAAAATTCTTAATTGACTTTTTGTTACCACTAATAACTGCAGAGAAGAGGCAGAAGATACGCTCGATGCTTCTTTTCAATATTTCAGTTTTTACCTCCCTCGATTTCCTTGGGGATACGAACTAAGTGTTCGCATTCCTCGAGAAATAAATGCAGGACAGTGGAGTAGAAATCTTCCGAATAGAAAATTCCTCGTTAATGATAGCAAACAGAAAAGGCCTCGTTGGTTAAAGAGTTGTGGGTGATGAAATGCCACGATATACTGAAGCAGAAATGCTTCAAGCAATATTGGAGAGTGTATTGTTTTAAATTTCCAGTAAAGAAAGAGTATGAAATGAGGGGAAATGTGCATATTCTTATTCTTCTCTAGAAGGACACAGTTTTAATGTCACAGAAGAAAATGAAACACAAAAGATATTTTAAGATACTTCCCAGATAGCGATTTTAGTTTGAAGCAGAGTTGCAGAAGTCTTGCTCTGCTAATCTGCAAGCTTGACACGGCAAGAGAGTAAACTTGAAACAAGTTATTGCAAATGAGTTAGTCACCACAAGTCGAACTTGCCGCAAGCTTGTTGCTTCAAACTCATTGCAAACTATAGCACAAATAGAATAAGCATGCAAACCTCGGATTCGAACCTTCTCCAACCTACTTCATAGCCAGACGCCTTGGCCATTCAGCCAGAGGAACTCGGATGGGGGTGAAGACAGATTGCTCTAATAGATCGGTGCATCTGCACGTTTTTTTTAAAACTTTTTTCTTGATTTCATTAATTTTTTAAATTTTGAGTTTAAAATATGATTTGAAGCCAAAGAGAGAGTGATTTTCGCTAATAACTACGTTTTGCTAGTAGAATAAACTATGAAATTAGGGCTCAAAAGTAATTACTTTTAAAAATATGGGACAAAATGTTATTATTTTAAATAGTTATTATTTTTCAACAAACATTGACTGTTGATTAGGTTTAATTTTGTTCATGAACGTTAAAATCTCAACATTACGAAAAAGACGATATATAATTTTCAAAAAATTGCGAGTTCTATATTCAGTAAGAAGATGGAGAATTTTTTAAATTTTTTTTATAAAAAGGCCTAGTTAATTTTTTACAAACTATCATTGATTTATTGAATTAATAAAAAGAAGGACGGTCTAGGAGATGCTATTAAAAATCGGATGTTTTTTAAAACAGAGACAAAGATTAAAACCAGAGATATATACAATTGTATCAAGGTCGTGGTGTGAAGTTTGTCATAATAACTTCACAACAAACTTGTTTTGCAAGTGGGTTGGTCGATTATGCTTTGTTACTTTGCAGGAAGTTTGTTGCAAAGTTGCTGCATCAAGTTTGTCATGACAAGATAATATCAAGAAAAATCACATTTGTTGCAAGTGTTCGTGTTATCTGGGTTTAAGGTGTATAAAGTAGATTTCATTCGAATTCTTAATGCGTTTTTCGTAGTTTCGTATTTGTTTCGGAGTTTAACACATATTGAAAAAGAAAGTAAAATTATAGTAGTAGTCTATATTTGGCCTATTTTTTTATTTTGTTTTATTTCATTGAATTGAATACGAATTTTTATATTCGAAAATTGCTCGAAATTTTTCTATATCCTTTAAATACAAGCCATAAACATAGAAATTAGAAAATATAAGTTGCATTTCTTACTTTTTAATGCATTTTTCTCAGTTTAAGACTATTGCCTCTTGGCAGAAATCATAAAAACGATTTTTTCAGAAGTTTAATTTCGATGATAATTTGTAAACATGTTTTTGTCAAGTTAATAGAGAAAATAAGAACTTATTATAGGTATTACAAAGTGTTCGAAGAAACTGAAGAAATGTGGAATTACGCTAATTTTCAAGATATTTTCTAAATTATGATTTTTGTTAATAATTAAAAATTTTGAATTAGCCAACACGTTTCAAGAATCTTCTGATTTCTATATAAAATTTTAGGTTGCAGTTATGAATAGCAGAATGTATGCCTTGTTAATTATTTTTAAAGTTACATATTTGAGGTAAATAGCATTTATGTTTCATTTCCAAGGTTATATAACATTTTAAAAGATATTAGTAATACAAACATTTGAGGTAATTTGACAAGTTACTTAAGTTATATTAACGTCTCGTTCTGAAGCAAAACGAAGGCTATTTTGGGACGGACCTCGTAATTTTGAACCACGGTCAGATGACGAAGACAACACATGAGCTGGCAACCCCTCTCCATGCTGCCACACCATACCAGCGGGAGGACTTTTGGCACCATACGTATGACTTAACATGCAACTGACCCATTACACGATGGATCTTCAGTTGAAACGTGTTTCGAACTTGTACACCTCCGGCTCCGACACCATACAACTATTCCACCGAAACTAAGGTAATTTGTTAAAAAATGTAAATATGAGTAAAAAATTAATTTTGAGAATAAAAGTTATAATTTAAGTTTAAGTCTAATATTAAGAAAATTAGCTGAGAATATAAAAAGATTAGTTTAGAATTTTAAATTTGTTTACCTAAGACCATGATAAAAAATCAAAACGTCTTATAATTATAGTTTTGCATTTCTTCTTATTTATTTTCTATGAACACACTTTAAAGAATTAATTCTATACATGCGATGCAATTTATTAAATTTCTTATAAAAGAATTGTATTGAATTTTACCGCGTTATGGAAGTTTTTACAAAATCTTAAATCATGCGAAAGCAGACGCTCAGAAATTCATTAAAATATTTATAAAAGTTGTTCATCCAAGTTATTTCTGTGTACTCTTGCAAAATAAATTAATATTGAGTAGTTCCGCACCGCCCACATCTTTTCAAATTCTAAAAGCACGTAGGAAAACCAATATTCAAATGCAAACTCTTCCTATTCTTTCAATTTATTGAACGTGACATATCTACGGAAATCGATAAGCGCGATATGAATATGGAGATATATTTCAACATTTATGCTTTTCAAATTTTCAGCAAAAATATAGATCAGTTTATAATGATATATTCTGTACAGTTTTTGATATGTTTTCATTATTTCAATGGAATATACACTTCGCAAGTTTTATTCATTACTTACGTAAGTGGTTCAAAAAGTAAGGTAAAAAGTCCTCTGAGAGAAAAGATTTATTCACGAAATCAAAGAGATAGACAAAGGTAGAAAGGCACTGGTACATATTACTTTTCCACATTGTCACTGTGGTTGTTGAAGTATTTGGGCCATCGGTGCATCAATTTATCAAAACTGGCATAGAAGAAATCAAGGTCCAGGTCGCGGAGCCGCTTAACGATGGGTCCCTGGACGACTGGTTCTGAAATAGCCACCTCCTAGGTGCTTCTTGAACAGTCCGAAGACATGAAAATTACTTGGTGCGAGATCCCGGCTGTAGGGAGCGTGTTACAATGTCTCTGTGGTGAATGCGTTAGACAGTTTTGCACACCTGTTTTGTGACCTGTTCTAGCACCAAGTGATTTTCATCTCTTCTGACTGTTGAAGTAGAACCTGGCAGGTCTCCATTTCAGAACCGTTGCCAAAGTTCAGGAAGCTTTCGTTAAGTGACTCTGCAACCTCGACCCTGATTTCTTCTACACCGGTTTCTATAAATCGGTGCACCGATAGCCCAAATGCTTCAACAATCATGGCAACTATGTTGATAAGTAATATATACCAGTGCCTTTCTACTTTTGTTTATCTCTTTGATTTTGTGAATAAACCTTTTATCTCAAAGGACTTATTACCTTACTTTTTGAACCACCTACTTATCTTCATACGGCCAAGTTTATTCCGAATGAAGTAGCTGTCCTGAAATTTCAAAGAACATTTTTCATGGAATAGAATTTATTTTTGCGATTACAAAAAAAAGACAATACGAGACATCTAATAACACTTATCCAATTAGATTGCTTAAAACCGTATGTTGAAACAGAAGCTCACCTGGTGGCGCTGAGCGCTGTTTACAGGTTTCTATAGTAACTCTGTCTCTGATGAGGTCTTGTTTTTTTGTTCTGTGCTTGTCTTTTGCTGTGTGTGTTATGTTTTTGTTTTCTAAGTTTACATCACTAAATTTACATGTTGCTTACGATTGGAGTATGTCTAAAATGTTGCCTACAAGTATTTACTGATTGGTAAATACTTGTCAATTTTTGAACGAATACTTGACGAATTTTTTGAATTTAATACGAACCGTGTATTTGCGAAGTTTGAGAACCATTTTTATAGCAGGATGAATAATCATTTCTAATAATAAAACGAATGTGTGTGTGTTGGTGTGTCTGTCTGTGCATCTGTTGGTATTCTACAGGAAAACCGCTTTACTCACAGCTACTAAATTCAGCACAAATATACTTTAGAGCTTGGAAATGTGTATCTTGGTGCGAAATTTTTTAAATTTAAAAAATAGCATTAGAAATACTCAGTTTGTATGATTTTCGTCGATGAAATCCAGAAATAAAGTCATACAAAAACAATTTTTATACCATCGTAAAATTCAAAATTTTATCTTTTTAATTATTCCAATTTAGCTCTCGTGCAATTTTTTCCTCAATTTCGACAATTCTGAAAAAATTATTTTATGTAGAATTTGAAAAAACGGTGATTGCTGTAACGAAATTTAAACCATTTTCAGTATATTTGCAAATATTTAATCGCTTGTTTTTCTTTCCTTTTTCAAAGCTAAGGACTGTTCATTTTTCGAAATTATCGAAATGAACTTTTACTTTCTTACCTTAATTCAGCACATTATTCTTCGACTCTATTAAATCCTCTTGGATATTAAGTAACTTATCCGATATTCTGAAACATTATACTTATTATTCTTTAATTAGGTATATCATCAGCATGTTTCAATCCAGAGAAGATGCTATGGGTGTGCTCATAAAATACAAGTAATGTGTCTCACCCCTATTTATGTAGAAATCAAATACGAATTTTACATACAGAGCAAGAAAGTGATGTGACAGCATCGAACAGTTAGGATTTTCATGTAAATGTGACGATATGTGGATTGATAATTCATTCTTGTAGAGAGGTTCATGAACAACATACAGAACAAGTTTAAGACTAATAGATGTTGTTCTACATGAATGAAATACCGTCAAGTCCCAAAAGGTATGTAGCTTGGATGAAAGACCAGATCGAACTAATTAGCAATGCTAGCCATCGTGAAATAGAAACCATTATGAAAATCTCATGTGTGGAGCCATCACAAGTTGTTGTGACGCCAAAAGGAGAGACAGATATGCTGTAGCTTCTCTTTTTTGTACTCCAGGACACGCCAATCTAGTGGGGTTGGTTCAGTATAATCATAAAAGAAAACTTCACCATGCCACTATATTTGAATAATCGGAACACTGCAAATTGCAATACGAGTACAGTGAATAGAATGCAATACACTCCATTACGAGCGTCTAGTGTGCGGAACTCTCACAAGGAGGTAGGGCCCGCAATCAATAAAGGGACCATTAAGCAGCCAACGTCACTATCATTATAGCGCCAAGGGATCTGAGAACCTGCTATCTTATATTGCAACTTCTCATCTCCATCCTCGAAGTGACCCTCGCCGGTTATGGCGCATGTTAAATCTCGCATCATGGATTAAAAGTTCTGAAATTTCCGTGATACAGGATTCGATATGGAGGGAAACTGGACCAGATATTGCCCTCTTCAATTGTCTCGTATCCTGTCGACTTCACAGTAATTGTCATAATAAATGTAGCAGGAATATGCGGTTGTTTTCTGTTTTCGTCAACTAACTACAAGGTCTCAATAACGACACTTATACCCAATAAATCACCGGTAGTTTAGAAAAGCTTATATCACTGTGATAACAAAAATATTGACAATGCTGTCATAAAACAAAATGTGTCAATTTATCGGTCAATATTTATTACAATTTCTTCAAATTAATCTCCTCCAACCTCAATGCTATTTGCTAACGTTTTCTCCCAATTCTCAAAACATAATACAAAGTCGTTTTCGTGAAACCCCTTCAGGATTCGGTGCTAATTTTCTTTTTGTGTTTAAATAAGCTCAAGACATGGGTCACGAAGTTGCAGTTTCAACAGTGGAAATAAGAAAAAGTTACATGGTGCCATATCAGGTGAATACGGAGCTTGCGGAACTATATTTGTTGAATATTTTGTCAGATATTCACGTATATGTTGGAGATTATCGATCGTGCAGTACGGTAAAGATTATTGTTTGTTATTACTCTTGTGCCGTACGGTAGCAGTTTTGTTGTTGCATGACATCAAATATACGTATATAAAATCCATGTATTTTATCTCTCTTCGGCGTGACGATAACGAGCTACTCTCTCCTCCTCTTTGACTATGGAGGTGTGTGATGTATCATTAGCAAGGATGTATTGTTTTTAAGAGTTTTTTTTACTTCTCTCAAGAAGACAGAGATTGGAGTAATAAATGATATTTATAAATTGAAAATGGACTCTGTCTTGATTCAGTGACTTTGCAATTTATAACAGAATAATAATGGCGCGGTGAAAAGGCACATTATCATAGTGCAAAACCCACGAGTTATCTCGTCACAATTCACGTCGTTTTCGACGAATTACTTCACGCAAACTCCATAAGACCCTCGAAAAATATTCTTTATTGTTTGTCTGGCCAGTTGGTAGAAATTTACAATGCATAAAACCACGACAGTCAAAAAGAACATTTATCATTACCTTGATATTTGATTTAATTCTCGATCTTCTTTAAACATTTCGTATCCCGCATAAGCTCTTGTTTTTTTTAAACTGTCGACTTAAAGGCTTTTTGCAAAATAACAAAGTTTTTTTCAGCTGAATCTGCATTGCGGAAAAAATATAAATGTATGTTCTTTGCTCGCCATTTTTGAAAGTCGACAAACTTAAATTCTTATCTCATTAAAACAAATTTATTTTCAGACGAAAGTAAGAAATCAAATCCTGAGTTTTTCCAGTTGGAAGTCACTGAAAATCTAACCTTTCTCAAGAAAACCTTTAATTAATTATTAAAAATTTAGTTCAAAAAGTAAAATTTCGCTTTTGTTTTAATTAAAGTGAAATTAATCGTTTGGTCTTTTTTCCTTTTGATTCTAGAATAAAATAGTTTCAGATTGCCAATGGAACTTCGAAATTAAAGAACCGTAAGTAAATTTTAAAAGTAAAAGAAAAATACATTAAATAGTTGATATGGACATAAATTTATTGGTTTTTATTTTATTCTTGAAATTCATGACGTCAGATTATATTTTTCAACTTTACGCCGAAGATTATAAAATATTACCCTGAAGATCATAGTCGTAAAAGTAATTGATAAAAGTTGGCAAGTGATTTCCATTATATGTTTTTTAACTGAAACGCCCCTGATACTTTTTGATCATAGTAATACATGGCATACTGGGTTAGAAGTCTTCACATTGTTGTGATGCAGAAGCTTACCAAGGGCGATACTGTATGGGCGTTATCTTTGTCAACGAACGAGACAAACACTTAAAAAATGAAGTTAATCTCATCAATGGATTGCCAAATTTTGTAGCTAATTTTTAATCAATAATATATCACTAACATTTTTATGACTAAACTGAAATACAATAAAGTTCTTGATATCTTATATTTGAAATTCTCCAGGAACAAATCTATTTAATCTCCACTGTTCTCAGAGATTACATTAAGGAGAACAAATGGAAACAGTTAAGCAATTATTTCCTATTGAAATTTAGTTCCAAGGAGAGGGTATTGTCGGAAAACTTTCCTTATTTAATTGGATATTAAAGCCTTTTTATTCCGTAACTCGCTTAATGTCAGCATTGTTTGCTCCCAATCAAACTAAAAATGTATGATGCTTTCCCTCTTCTAAAGATAACTCGTATTTTCTGAGCCGAAAATGTTTCTTTGCTTTTTAAATAAAGAGTTTCTTTTATTCTCAAGGGGAAGAAAACACTTATTTCTCTTGTTGAGGAAGGATACTTTCTAATTATTCGCTGACGGAAACTCTTTTTTCAATTCTTTTTGAGATTTTAGCTAATTGGAAGTCACTGAAAATCTAATTTTAATTAATTATTGAAATTCAGCTCAAAAGGTAAAATTTCGCCTTTGTTGCAATTAAAGTAAAATTAATCCAATTGTTTGGTCTTTTTTCTTAAAGTTTGTTGAAACCAGTTTTGTGGGAAGGATTCAAGAATAAAATCTCTTTAGATGGTTAATGGAAATACGAAATTAGATTACCATAAGAAAAATTTTAAGAATAAAAAAATACACTTAATAGCTGATATGGGCCTATTTAATATTGATTATTATTTTATGCTTAAAATTCATGACGTCAAATTTTATTTCTTAACTTTACGCTGAAGAACGTAAATAGATATTAATTTTTATCTCTTTAATCAGAGACATTTTGAATTTTAATCCGATTTTGATAATGTTTGAATGTAATCAAATCTAATATTCATTAGGATTAATTTTGATAGTTTCTTATATGCATAACACTTTTAATATTTCTAAATAATATGTTTCTGGGAAATATTTATAAAGTGATAAAATTTTTGTAAAACAATGTTATATTAATTCCCTTTAAATTCAAAGTCTGAATGGTCTCTTTATATTGCTAAATAAAACGCAAATAAAGCGTAGCTCGTATTTTTAAAGTTGTATTTATGGTAGTTTTACAAAGTACATACAAAATCTATGCATTTCTCAAATCGGAAGTTTGGAAAATGCAGAAATAAATTTTTAAAATAGAACTTTCTTTCTATATTCGGTTTTATTGATGCATCTAATTTCAATATCAATTGTTTTCATTTGTGTAAATTATAAAACTAGAGATAGAAAGATAAAATATACATTTTTTAAAAAAGATGTATTCATTTTTGTGTTTAGAAACTGATACCTAGTTGCACTGACTCGGTTACCGGTAAATAAACAGGAATATACTCTTCTTGCTTTAATCTTATTACAATTTTACCGATCATTACTCGTTTTAGCGCACTTGAAACTAATATTTAGAGTGAAAGGAGTAAAAATTAAGGTTTATATACATTGATTGACAAAATTTTGAAAGCTCCACATTATTTTTTGCAACTTTTAAAATATGTTTTAGGAACAATTTATCTTGATATTTTAGAACTTGAGAATTCGTAAATAAATCAGATTACGCATGATTTCAACAACAAAATGCACAATGGCATTTAAGAACTATGCACTTAAAGTAGTTTTGAGCCATTTATTTCCTTATTAGCAATATTTGGAATACTTTGAGTACACAATTTATTTCTATACAAATATTGTGCTCAAACCTCATAAAATATAACAATAATATAGATAACTTTTTTCCATATCTTTGACGTCAGTTCTAGCTGTTTTCTCTAAGCAATTTCTTACCTATATAGATGTTTCACAATTTTAATAGTAGGAGCTACTGAAGATTTCTTAAAAAAATGAGTATCTAAAATATATCGATTTTTAATTGAAGTTAATTTATGCTGAAATCGCAATAAAGAAAAAATTTAGTCCAAAAATTCAAGGGGATTGAACCTAAATTAATTTTTTATTCTAAAATAATAAATAACTGTTTCAGTGATATTTTATAATTTAAAAAACTATAAACTGTCTTGAGAAGTGGTGTGCTGTTTGTTCTAAAACACACTCTTTAGCAATATAAAAAATATATTGAATTGAAAATTTTCTTGCTTTCTTTCAAATAGCAAATAAAAATAATATTTTAAAGATTTGTTAAGTATAACATAATCCAATTCGCAAGTATAATTTAAAATTAACTTACGTTATTTTATTTAAAGCTACACATGAAGTTATGGAAGTGTATTTCCTTAACTTCATGCTCATTTAAACCGTTGTTTTTAGAAACCTCAAAATTTCCAAATAATTCTAGTAACGTTATAACCATTTCATATTTATTCTGCTGTCTAGACTTAGTTGTATTTATTTCTAACATTTCCTGAAAAAGTTGTATATTGAAGTTAAGGAAATATATTTTGTATTTTTCTTTCTATTTTCAAATTTCTTCTATCTATCTTCCAACTTGCGACATTTTCCCCAATAGCTTTAACTTTTTAATTTGTTATAATAAGGGGAGTTTTGAAGGATACTATAAACTGCCATGCATAACATGGCGATATATTTTTTTATATACAGTATTGCATGCAATTGATTTTTTAAAACAATTTTTTAGTGACTTGATATTTCCTATTTGTTTTCTTCTTTGCAACGGATTCCTTTTAAAATCGGATCCCTCGATATTTTTTTTTGTGAAGACAAATCACGAAATTTGCTTTAGAAACTTTTGATAGATCCTGCAAAATCCAGTTGTGTAGAAAGATAGAGGCATTGAAATTTCGTTAATTATATACACTATACGAACAAAAGAACCCGGATACTTTGGAATTTACACATTTTTTCAATTTCTCCAGAAAGGCTGGAGGAACTGTATTTGAACTTCCACCATGTGATGAATAGACGTGAACTCACATTTTACAGTCAGTGAAGATTCGGCTACGATGGCATTTAGAGGTCCGACCAGAAATTGATGAAGACAGAAAGGGATATCGATTCACCCCGTTTTAAAGGAAGCTTGTATTTATTTTCAAATTTCATCAAATTTATGCTTAGTATTCACATTCATTTTCGTAAAAATAGCACGTACATTCTGGAAGATATAAAGGATTTCTTTAAAAAATCTCAAATCTTTGAGCAAAATTCTTGCTTATAACATTTAGGGTTTTCGATCAAATTAACAAAACTTACAGAATACTTAGAATATGTGACAGAAGCATTGTATTAAAATTTGAAGTAAATACTTCAGATATTAGACAAAACATGCGGGAGTATTTGCAGTAAACAATATTTTACTGCGCATGTGCGAGGTGTTGCGGAATTGTTCATTTATAATTTGGAAGCCCGATAAATAGAGTAGCTTATGTAAAAATTACAGTTGGATAGAATTTCTGAGTTGAAGAGAATTTCTGTCTGCCTCTAAGAGAAACAAAATGATGAGGATTTTTCCACAAATTGAAATTTTTTAAACTTGAGTCTTCGAATAGAAATCGTCGAACTGCATTTTCAATTAATTATTTTATTTATAAGTACGCCTGGGTAATAATCTTATTCGTCCTTCATTAAATTCTATAAATTTATTCGAAAATTCAAGTTTAAAAAGAAATTTGTAGAAAACCCCACTTCATTTTGTTTCGCTTAGAGAGGAGCTGAAATTCTGACCACTGAAATGATGATATCTTTCTAAAGCTTAATGGCATTGAACTGGAATTTTAATATAAGTTTCCCTATATATCTGGCTCCCAATTTATAGAAGAAAATTTACACTATGTCTTGCACATGCGCAGTAAATAATAATTTACTACAGATACTCATATTTCCTCTAATGTTCCAAGTATTTACTTCAGATTTTAATACAATACTTCTTTAACATTGTCAGGCATTCTGAAAGTGTAGTGTAATTTGGTTGAAAATTCTAATTCATATAAGCAAAACACATGCTGGAAAATTTGGGATTTTTAAAGAAATCCTTTATATCTTCCAGAATATATGTACTATTTTTACGAAAATGAATGTAAGCAAGGCGCATATCGAGTATAACTATTGATGAAATTTTCAAATCATTAACAGCTTCTTGTGAAATGCGGTGAGCCGAAATCAATTTCATCAATTCATTTTATCAATTTCTGGTCTGTCCACTAAATGCCCTCGCGACCGAATCTTCACTTTAAAATGTGAGTTCTCAGTCTATTCATCATATGGTCGAAGTTGAAGTGCAGCTCCCCCAATCTTTCTGGAGGAATTAGAAAAATTATTTAAATAAAATAAAAATTTTAATATACCACGTTTTTAAAACGGACTAAAAAGTAAAAAAATAATTTCTTCTAGCCCTATACAGATTTATAACCCCATACAGATTTAAAGCGAAAAACGTGGGCGCTTGCAATATTTAATAGTAAGGAGTGTAGGGAGTAGCTGTCGTTGAGAAAACTCACACAACAGTTCATATAATTTCCATTGCAAAAAAATTGTTAGTGACTGAAATGAACTACTTATGCATCAATTATCTATTACATGCGCCCCACGTTTTTCGTTTTAAATCTGTATGGGGCTAGAAGAAATTATTTTTTATTCTTTAGTCCGTTTTAAAAACGTGGTATATTAAAATTTTTATTTTATTTAAATAATTATTTTCTGCTTTTTAGTCTTCTGTGTGTGAAATTTTGCAATCGATTTTAACCATCTTGATGAGATTATGACGGAGACATGTGGCAAATTTCAGGTTTATTTCAGTTTCTCTTCACCTGATCATAAATAGAAAATTGTTATTTTCCTGAAAAATTAAGTTACTTGACGCAGAGACCTTCGTGAAAACAACTAGCACCCGAACAGCATTTTACTTCCCCCCGCCCTCTGGAATTTCACGGCAAACAAATTATTGTCACTCTGGTATAGCAAACCCTCCCCTCCGAACTTCAATCCACTCTTCGATGTTCCCCCACTATTCGCGGCGGAATTTCTTGGAATCCTACAAACTCGAGATTCCCCTTCGTTGCTATTCACGAGTGACGCCTGGACAGTGCCATCTATCGAAGCTCTGGGTCGGTAAAACACAAAATATGAAATTAAAAATTAACAGACAAACAGACAGACAAGAAAGCGAATTAATATTGCATTGTCATCTAGTTCTGAGCTATGTTTAAAGTTTCAAGTCTCCAGCTCATCGGGAAGTTAGTTTAAAATTCATTGCAAAATTCGTACCGAACAGACAGACAGATAGACAGACAAGAAAGCGAGTTAATAAGAACGTGGTAAAAATGAGTAAATCTGAAAGTGGCCGGATACTTTTGGTTTTATTGTATATGTGTATCCCAGATTACGTCAGAATCCTTTATTTCGTGATCTGCTGCAGTGATGTACTCATGGCGATATGTAAATTAAAATATGAAGGACGTTATCAATATTGTTCTGTGAGCCTAAGTTAATTTTAAAAGGTACCTGGATAGACGAAATCATCTCGATGATATTACGGGACGAACAATTATTGTGAAGTTGGGGGAGGAGGGCGTAATGTGACAAATGTCCAGTAGAGCGTCAATACACACACACGCACACGAACACACAACACACACACATTCTCCTTTATTATTAGCGGAGATTACGAATACCAGTTTTAAAGCGATTCAAGCTTACCACCTCTAGAATATTTTTTTGCGCTCGCTGATATTGTCAAACATAAAAACACAAAAATGGTTGAAAACACAAAAATGAGCTTTCATTCTTTTAAGCAAAATTCTCTATAAATTGCTTTTCAAAAATACTCTTTATGGTTGTTTTAATTAAATGGTTAATGGAAACAAACTCATTATAAATGAACACGATATAACAATTGAAATAACAATTAATTTATGATATTTAACACGCGACAAACACATGACGAAATACATATTATTCCAAAGAAAAATAATGAAATACATATTATTTTCATGGAACTGTTCATGGTGATGCTTTCAAACGAGTTTCGAGTGAATTCTCCAAGAGATATTGATCTGTGCTTTCATTTTGAGCAGACATTGCGCAAACTGAACCAATAAATGCTTTACCACCAGTTCCTCACAGGTCTATTTATAGCCTCGATTAACCAGTTCTGACTTACAAATGATCCGAACGGACACGAAGAGAGAGATTCTAGAGGATTAATACTTCCGATTGAAATGGAAGTGATCGGAAACAAGGAAACAGAATGGATTTCATTTAGGTGGAGAAATAACTTTTTTTCGGTTTTCTTACGAAATAAATGGCGTTGAGGAACTCATTATACTTCTGAAGGTCATGCTATAATTATTTGGAAATGATCTACATTTTTTCGGCAAGTGTAAACGATAAAATAAAATTGTGCGTGTAGAAAGTTTTCCAGGAGAAAACTTGTTTCTTGACAGAATATAGTAAGAAAATATTTCGATATATATAGACTTTTGCTTAGATAAAATTTGTAATATAATTTTGAACCTTCTATGAATATTTCCAGATTATAATGAATTCCTAACTAGTTATTTTTAAAAAAAGTATATGTGAAAAGAATTTCAATTTTTCAAAAATACTAGAAACGTTAATAATTGACTAGCTTTTAAAGCATAGAAAAAGCTAAAGAAGTTTCTGTTTTAAAATGATAAGTTAATTTATGTTTAAAATTCTTTTTATTAATTTGTTTTCGATTAAAATGATATGCATAATTATAAGCTTCATTAATGTTTATTGGCGTACATAATATAAATAGGTTGTCAATGGTTAAATATTTTTGATTGAGAACGCCTTACAGCTGCATCCATTCATAATATAATTGTGAAATTTGGTGGATTATTTAATAAAGGGACGAGAAAAACATCTAGCGTATAAAAAATAATTTGCTTCTAATATGATCACCAGAGGGAGAATTGCTGTGAGAACCTGTAGTATACATGCACGATTTTTTCGACGTAATTCAATAACTGTTTTAAAACTTACAAACATTCGTGTCCCGAAAGCGTGAAGCTTCCTCTCCTCTCTATTATCACAAGATGCTTTACAATATTGTTACAATATCTTCAGAATACTTCGTGGCATTCCGAATATCGAACAACATCGGTGGGATATCGTAGAATATCTTGTGCTAATAGGGCTCTATTCGAACAGCAACCTCCTCTACTACCGCTGCAGAAACGGGTTTTCTTCCTCTTCTAGGGTGATCAAACAACAATCCTCTTACTTTAAATTTCATTACCATTTTTCGAAGTCTTTTATCAGTGATTGGACCTGTGCGAAGCCCCTTGAACCAACGTTCTGGTTTTGCCTTTTTTCGTCTCTGCCCAAGGCCGCCATTTTTCGTGCTAATAATATCCTTCTAACTCCATGTTTAGTTTCTTTTTACTGTGAGGATGACGTTTCCGTGAAAAACAGTAGGTATTTTCATTTGGAAATTTCGAAATTTTTTCGCTAAAACCGTAACTGTCAGAGCTGGACTACTGTTTTTAACATAATGTTTTTGCACATACCGAATAATACCTGCATTCAAAACTTTATTCCTTTCTCTCGAATGGTATGCTCGCTGGGCGTCATATGTTGAAAAAGTTTTTTATATGTAATCACCCTGTGTATAGTATATGTCTGACATTTCCACAAATATAAGAATATCTGCTATAAAATTTTTTAAAAAATCCTTGAAGTGTTATTATCTTAATTACAGTCTTTTTATAAGTCCTAAAATTAAGATAGAATAGAATATGTGAAGGGGCTATAAGTCTTTATAATCAACAAGAGTAATTAATGAACTAATGTTATGACTTGTGTCAAATTCTAGTTAAGACTTTTATAATTCACAGTGAGTACTTCAATTAAAAATATCCCTATTGAAGATTTTTGATTCAGTAAAATTAACTTAGTTAAATTATAAAAAAATTACAAAAGACTAAATTAAAATTTACAAAAGACTAAAGTAAATTAAATTATGCAAAAAGACTCGCCTAATGAATGAAAATACGTTAAATATTTTCGTCCCGGCAGGTACAACAAATCAGAAGAGCTTCATGACGGAATGTTATTCGTTTTGACAATTTTATGCATTTGAAAGAACATTGCTTCAGAAACTGTCGAAACAAGGTGACATCCATTTTTCTTCTCGAAATAAAAATATCATAAAATTATTGTTTTAATACTTGAGTGAATGTTTGAATAATTTAACCACAAATTTAAAAAAAACTGAGGCCTTTTTGTAATAGTGGCTTCTCCTTTGAAACGACTTATTCTTCAAGAGTTTTAACATTCACCGTATTTCATAATGATATAAATTTGCATTTTATAAAATATTACGTGTAATCAACTTTTATAGCAGATTACTCTTGTTCAAGTTTCTTTGTCACATATTTTACAATCAAATTTAATCATATACTGTAAAGTTATCCATATTTATATCAATATTTTGCTTTTTATTTCTCAGTAAATGTAAAATATTTAATGATTAATGAATAATGTTATTTTCTTTTCACATTTGTTTTGTAGACAATAGTTTTAAAGATATTTTATGAGTCCTTTGATTTTCATTAAATAAAATAAATTAAAATTAAGTTCAAAAATCAAATTTTAAAATTATTTTTCTTTATTCCTGCGCAAACATATTGTTCCAAAAGTCGTTTAGTGGGTGTATGGTAGAAACAGTTTAACACGCAGGATAATGGAGAATTAAGGATTATTCTCAAATATGCTGGGAAAACACGTAGCCCAGGTAACGGGAACAATAACACTTGTACAGATTAACAACACAAACGGACATAATTCACTGGCAATAACAGTAACAGCGCTTTCTTATTTAGAAACACAAACAGTCAGCAAATCACTAATAATGACAGTAACAGCACTTTCAATAGCGCTCAGCTCACCGGCTTTCCATCTCGCACTGCAGACGAAATTCCAAAGTGCTGCAGTCGATCAACACCCTGTGATCCAAGCACCGTCCTTATACAGTCTGCCCAACAGGTCGTGACGTCACATGGAATTATCTAGTGCATTCAAGCGTATATCCTTTCCTAATAGAGATATCGAGAAAAGTATCGCATTTTCTGGAATCTTCGATTTGTCGCCAAGGTCGCCATATTTGTCTCCAAGTCGCTAAATTGGTCGCCAAAATTAGGGGACCAGGCTTGGTCGCTGCCTGTCATTCCATACTTATCCCTGCAAAACTTTCTTCTCAACCATAAGACTAGTGAGGAAGGAAAGCGACATTACATTTTTTGTAATAATATGTTATTGTTCTATTATGACATTGACTATTATGTATTGGCGTTTTTTTATTTTCTATTGCGTTCCTAAAATAAATTTTAAAATACTTCAACTCAAATGATTGAATCATATTAAAAGTATTCGAAAGGTTTTATAACATTTTTATTAAATATTTGTTCATGTATTAAAAATATTATTTACACAAGCATTATTGTCAACTCATTAATTTGACCAAGCTTGTTGGAAGGTCGTTTCATTGTTATAATTACTTTCTATGAAATGTGGCATAATAAATTTTATGAAAAATACAAGAAAGTTTATAGTTCAGGCTTAGTAAAGAAGAGGAAAAAAGAAAACAGTTTGGAATTTTCCTTGATCTTGGATTAATTACTGACATGATATAACACTATTTAGTAATAAGAAAATAATCGTTTTGAAAACATTCCGGTAAAATGAGAAAAAAATGTTCCAGAAATATGACGGGATTAATTTTCAGGATAAAAATGTACTAGATATCCCCTTATTATCATTCTTCAGAAATTCATCGCTTTATTGAGCAATGAATATTTAAACACATATGTTTTAACGAGAATGAGTTTATTATTCATAAAATGAATTTTTTGTGAAAATGGAAATCTTTTTATATTGATGAAAAGAGAATTTATTCTCCACATATTTCTGAAACAGGATAAAACCTCCTGTTTTAAAACGTCAAGCAATACTTTTTATCAGAAGATTAGATAATGGTAATTAGTGGGACATCAAAGGAATAATAGAGGAACCAAGGCACAGCTAAAAACTCATAAAATAAGGCAGGATGATGCTGCACACAGATAAAAAAAAAGATGCAAGATGTGGGCCTCAATCTCCTAATGCAATAGATCTAGCACTACTTAAAAACTTCCTTCATCCCCTTGAAATTAATTAATTTTTGAACTAATTTCAGATCCTATCCTATTTAGTGATTGAAAACCTTTCGTCACTGACAGGTAGCGGTATTGCTTCGTTTTCTTTATCTTTCACTTGTATGATCCTAGGAATAAGTGACATAAAATATTCTTCATAAATTGCTTCTGTCGTGTGTAAAAATTAATGAAAATGACATCGACGTTGTTCCGCAAGGTTCCCTCTAGTCACAAAAGCAGACCGGCAAAGAAAAACATTAAAAATGAGAATTCAGATTTGATTATACGCAGTGTCTGTCAAAAGGAATGCAATTTTGTTGATTCGCAGACTGTGAAAAGGAGATAAGTTGTTTCTTTAGGAGTTCAGCAAAGAAAAAAGTGCAGTAAGATGGAAATATTTACTTTTAGGAAACATTTGTCTTGAAGATGCAAAGGGATGAAATCTGCGAAAATGCGCTTTTGTCGCGTTCAATCAATACAAATATTGAAGGGGCTGTATTTTACAAGTTAGGTAATCAATATTATATCAGTTAAGATAATTAGAGTTGGGCCTAAAAAATGCATCACGCAATCTGATGTTGATTTAATAAGAATTCACTTTAGATTTTTACAGCCCATTCTCTTAATAGTTCGGGTTATTATGTGAAAACTAGAAAATCATTTTCTACGACAACAGTTTCTCTTTCTAGAAATATAAGAACCCATAACCGAAAGATATAATATTTTTTTCTTTTTAGAAAAGTTGGCTTAAATGTAAAGAAAGCGTAAGATTTTAATAACATGAAACACATATATGTATATATATATATAGTAAATTAAATACGTCGATTAGCGATTTGCACAAATATGCATTATATTTTCAATAAATATATATATATAAATTATCCTATCCATAATCATACATTTGAATTAGAAAAGAAAATTCGACTTAAAACTATTGGCATTAATACTTGTGGCATCATCGCGGCATCTGGCAATATCTCGAATTGTAATTGCTGGCAGATCGGAGCCGCCCTCTTTGTGATGTCACCTATAGACCAATAGCGAGAAGCCTATTGGAGTAAAGACTGATTGCTTCTGTTCACTACCTCCTCTTTTTTGTATCGTGTTCACTATCTCCTCTTTTTTGTATCGTGTTCACTATCTCCTCTTTTTTGTATTTTATTTTGTGTTTAATGATATGATTTAATTTAAGATTTTAATTTAATTGTTATTCTATTAAATTTGTTATTTTATTATCCAGTAGTCATTCTTTGATTGTGTCACCAGCTCTGTGTTTCTCACAATGGAGTACTTCTGATATATATGTGAAACAGGCATGATAGGTTGAGAAGCTGAGTAGTGTAGTATTGTACTAGTTAATAGGAAGCACTTCAGTGTCAATTGTTCTACGTACCTAATAACCTCAGCATTATCCCAGTAAATCTCACCTCTACACATGCTGTAAAGTTAACTTGACCTCGATGTAGGCCTGGAAGTTACATACTTATCAAGACTTGAAAAGGACAACCCTATTTGAAATTGGAACAAAATAGCCAACCTATTTGGTTGGGGACTGGTTTGTCGCATTAATTAATTTTGTGGTACCAACCCTCTCCGAAGCCAAATATTGGAGAAAAGGTAAAGGGGAATATATCCCAAAATCATTTCAAGATGAGAAAAAAAGAAAATATCATACTATTATAAATGCTATTAACAAGGATTTATATAAACACACTATTATACAACATACTTTTAAGAAGCTAAATATAGTTATATGAATCCGACTTATGTACACAACCATAACTTAAGTTCCGCATATAATGAGAAACTGCTATTTTTGATTTAAGCGTTTTAATACTAATATAAAACACTAAAAGGAATATTAAATTTAAATTAAATTTAACCTGTTAGAATAAAATATATTAGATATGTCTATATATAAATAATTATTATTTATTATATGATGCAATCAAAGTCTTTAAAATAGGGGCGCTATCTAACTTTCAAATAATATATTAAGATCTTATTGCTATACATATCATATACGATCATAAAAAGGATAATTCAAGATGAAATTTAATGGGATAATAAACAAAAAGAAATATGTTAATTTATTCGCGTTAACTATTTCTTATCAATATATGCATACATGAAATCTTTAGATTACCCATATCTCAAAGCGTTTTCAAGAAATGCACTAATATGGGACTGCTGACTATTTCTATCTGTGACTATAATATTGCTTCTGTGAATATAATTTAATACTACATTTTGATATATTAAACTGCTTATGTTACTATTTCAATATGGCAACCTGTTTATATTAAACTGAAAAGTGTTTCTTTTATCGAAAATCTTAGTGCTTAATTTATAATCTAGTATTTTTTTCAATACGAAGAAAATCTGCAGAAGAAAAAATGTCATTAGTTTTTAGTAATATCAAGTATTCTGGATAAAAATCAATATGTGGTGTGTAGACTTCCACTTTTGTAAATAATAATAAATCGCCAATATATCTATACATAATATAAGAATTATTGTTGATTTTTTTCTTCTCAAAATAGAGTAAATATAAAGTAGCTAATGCATTATTAGCAAGCCCGCCTTGTGGAAGTCCTTAATCCTTTTTATTATACATTAAAAAATATATAACCTAAAATATTAATTTAATAAGAAAGGAAGAGTTCAATAACGTCTCTAAATTTTAAATTTAAATCAACTTTTTTCTTTCATCTAACTTAGAATTAACTATATTTATGTATACGTTACACTTTAAATTTCAGGCAGTTTTGTTGATAAATATTTTTTATAAATTACGCGTTAATCTGTTAATTCAGCTGGAAGAATGTAAAAGCTGCTCTGTTCCCATGAAAGAGAAAGCAGAGCAGTTTGAAAGTTGTTTAACTGGCATTCCATCAATCTCTAGACCAGTGGTGCTCAAACTATTTTCATTTCCGACCCCCTCACTTGGTGTAAAAATTGTCGCGACCCCCACAGACGTCGCGTCAACGTTTTTTTCTAAAGAAATCCCTTAAATATAATATTCTCAAATAAATTTCTTTGAATTATCGACCCACAAAAATTTGCGCACCACTGCTCTAGACGGTCTCGTGGGATGAAAATTGAAAGATTAAGGTTATTTCGAATGCTGTCTGGTTTTTATTTTCAGCAGTAGATTTTGAAAGGTGATTATTGGTAGTGGTTCTAATCCCGCTTGGTCTAGTATAATCCATGATTCGAGGAGTCATTATAAATAGGATGTGTGACAACTTATGTTGGTAAGAGCGACCTAGGAGTACAGAGGTAGATTCTGAGGTAAAAGTCTGACTTAGCTCCAACATACGAGGAATGTTGTCTTATTGGAAAACTTTCTGGGGAAAATGGGTCACGTTTGCGTTGTTTTGTTTTCGAAGGGAAATGTCTAACAACCAGCTCAACCAAAGTGAGTAATTCGATGCTAAAACACATGACAGGCAGATTAGCTTCAAAGAATTACAAAAATTCTATTAAAGCAGCCCTAAGCCATTGTGGCGATCCTGAATTCCTTCTGATGACGTCACTCTTGAAACTACTTACTTAGCTACGCAATACATGAGCGATGCACGAGGCAGCAGACTAGAAGTTCAGGCGCCAGATAACTGAATTTCATCTGTTTTGGTGTTCCATTAATATCTAACTGGCACTTTATTAATGTTTTAATAAATGTTGTTAATTTTTATACCTAAAGTTGTTGCTCTAATTTCATGAATATTATGGATGCATACTTTTACATAATTCCAGCAACCATATTGGTGACCCTACAAGTGAATGAACCACTTTTCCTGTGCTGCCGTACAATTTAAAATGGATCCATCGGAAATTTTCTCAAATGGCGGTCAGCGTATTGCACAAGATTAATTAGATTTTCAAGTTCTCTTTAACAAGCCTAATTGACAAGACTGGATAATATTCATTGACTTTCGAGAAGGATTAATACGGCGTTCCTGTGATCAGTGAATTTATTTTTTTTTTATCAATTGTACTATTGGTGTATGTATTCGGTATTTTGAAGTTGAATTATTGATTTTGATGCATGAAGTTAACTGTCTGGATAATTTTCATCATAATTTATGTTAGATAATTTAGTTTTACATTTTCGTATTGGTTACTTTGAATTTCAATATAATGTTTCATTTGTAATTAGCTATTTCAAGGCAATTGCTGAAATTATTTTTTGTATTGTGATTTTTATTGCTTGGCTCAAACATGCCTGGAAATAATCAGGATTCCGTCAGTGACGACGCCACAATTGCTCGTGTTGGCGTTAAACTACCGCCTTTTTGGAAAACAAATCCGGCGTTGTGGTTTGTACAGCTTGAGGCGCAATTTGCCTTGGCCGGAATTAATGTTGATGATACAAAATTTAATCATGTTATTTCTGCAGTCGATTCTGAAATTTTGAATTCTGTCAGTGATATAATTTTGAGACCTCCCGATATTGATAAATATATAATATTGAAAAAGCGTTTGATTGAGTTGCATTCAGAGAGTGAAGCTTCTAAAATTCGTACACTCTTGCAAGGATTAGAACTTGGCGACCAGAGGCCATCTCAGTTGTTAACACGCATGAGAGCTTTGGCTGGTGATACTGTTTGTGAACCATTATTAAAATCTCTCTGGATGGGTAGACTTCCAAATAGCACCCAAACAATATTAGCTGCTTTGAGTGAGGATCTGGCTGGTCTGGCAACTGTTGCAGACAAAATTAGTGATTTGTCTAACCATTCCAATATTAACGCAGTTCACGTTACACCTTCAACTTCTGATGCTAGGGTAACCCAACTTGAACAACAAGTCACTCAATTGACTGCATTAGTTGGCGAGCTTTCTTCAACCATACGCCAAACACGTTCTCGAAGTAGAGATAGACAATTTAACTATGGACGTAGTCGCTACCGAGACCGCTTTCGGAAATATAAAGAACCCTCGAGTGGTATTTGTTTTTATCATACTAATTTTGGTAAAAACACAAGGAAATGCAATTCTCCTTGTTCTTTCAATTCTCCGGAAAACTAAATCGGCGATCTTCCACTGGCCTTGGCAACGATCGCCAAGTTAATCGAATTATGTTGGCCGATAGGATTAGTAAACTGAGATTTTTGGTGGATACCGGAGCAGACGTATCAGTTTTGCCAAAATATTATGCTCCAAAAGCTGATTCCTCAAATGAGTTACTCCTCTTGGCTGCTAATGGCACCAAAATATCGACTTTTGGTCGAAAGCGCCTGACTCTAGACTTGAATTTGCGTCGAACCTTTACTTGGCCTTTCATAATAGCGAATGTTAACCAACCAATCATTGGTGTAGATTTTTTGAAACACTTTAACCTTTTGGTGGACGTTAAGAGTGGCTGTTTGATTGATGGAATAACTAAATTAACCACTCAAGGCAAATACACAAACACTGATTCGCTAACTTCTGGTATATCTATTTTGCTTGGTGATTCAGAATTCTATGGGATTTTATCGCAGTTCCCGGAGCTAACCAATCCATCTCAACCAACGAGAAACAACTAGCCAACTAAAGTCCATCACTTTATCGAAACAACTGGTCAACCAGTATTTTCGAGGCCTCGTCGCTTATCTCCCGAGTTGCTTAAGATAGCGCGTCAGGAATTTGAATTTTTAATGTCTCAGGGTATAGTGCGTCCTTCTAGCAGCCCATGGGCAAGTCCTCTACACATGGTGAAAAAATCTAATGGCGAATGGAGACCATGTGGCGACTACCGTCGTTTGAATGCAATTACCATTCCTGATAGGTACCCAGTACCTCATATCCAAGATTGCACTCAAATGTTTTTCAATAAAACCATTTTTTCCACCCTAGATTTGATGAGAGCTTATCACCAGATTCCTGTTAATCCGGCTGACATACCAAAAACAGCTATTACAACTCCATTTGGTCTTTTCGAATATGCTTTTATGCCCTTTGGCTTGCGTAACGCCGGTCAAACTTTTTAACGCTATATACATCAAGTTTTGTATAACTTAGATTTCTGCGTTCCATATTTTGACGATGTACTAATTGCATGGAATAACTCTGAGGAGCACAAACAGCATTTGAAGCAAGTATTTGAGCGATTGTCTCAACATGGTTTAAAACTCAACCCTTTGAAATGTGTTCTTGGAAAACCGTCAGTAAAGTTTTTAGGATGTCTGATCACATCCGAAGGTGTCAAACCTTTACCAGAGAAAGTTCAGGCTATTTCTCAATTTCCTAAACCTCAAAATATTGCTGAACTTAAGCGCTTCTTGGCTATGCTTAATTTTGACCGTCGTTTTCTGCCTAATGTCGCAGATACACAAGCTAGTTTACATGAATTTTTAAAAAATTCAAAAAAGAACGATAAGTGGCCCATTTCCTGGACAGACGTCACTCTAGCAGCTTTCGAAAAATGCAAAGCTGACATTATTAATGCAGCTACTCTGACTTTTCACGCACCAAATCAACAATTATCTATCATGGTCGATGCTTCTGATTTGGCTATAGGAGCCGTCCTTCACACTACTACATCCCTTGGTCATAAGCCACTTGCATTCTATTCGCGAAAACTTTCACCTTCAGAACGTAAATATAGTGCGTATGATAGAGAACTTCTGGCGATATATGCAACCGTAAAACATTTCCGACACTTACTGGAAGGTCAAAATTTCATAATATTCACAGACCACCGACCTCTAACGTTTGCGTTTACCAAAAAATCTGATTCTTCTTCTCCAAGACAAATAAGATACCTTGACTTCATTTCTCAGTTCAGCACGGATATAAGACACATAACGGGTTCAAAAAACGTTGTCGCCGACACTTTATCCCGTATTAGCGACGTGCATTTACCAAAAGTAGACTTTTCTGCCATGGCGAATGCACAGGCTTCTGATGAAGAACTTCAAGCTCTTTTATCAAAGAGTGAACTGTCACTTCTTTTGAAACCTCTCTCTACTGACCCCACTTCATCGAAACTCTACTGTGATATCAGGAATGACATAGTCAGACCTTACGTACCAGCGAGTTTCAGAAAGACAGTCTTCCAATCTTTGCACAACCTCTCTCATCCAGGTATCCGCGCCACTAAACGTCTTATTGGGCAGAGATTCGTATGGCCATCTATGCAAAAAGACATTTCCAACTGGACTCGTTCATGTATGGATTTCCAAAGATCCAAGGTAATCAGACACACTAGCAGTCCTCTTCAGTCTTTCCACCTACCTTCAGCGAGATTCGATCATGTTCACTTGGATCTTGTAGGACCTCTTCCGCCTTCAGACAACTGTGAATACCTACTCACCTGTATAGACCGTTTCACACGATGGCCTGAGGCAGTTCCCATCTCCGACATTTCCGCCGAAACCGTTGCGCGTGCATTCATTAGTCAGTGGATCTCACGCATCGGCTTACCTTCTATCATCACAACGGATCAGGTACGACAATTCGAAAGTAACTTGTTTTCCTTGCTAAGCAAACTTTTGGGCGTCCAAAAAGATCAGGACGACCCCTTACCACCCATCCAGCAATGGAATTGTTGAGCGTTTTCATCGATCTTTAAAGCAAAGCCTCAGATGTCACGCATCCACGAAATGGACCGAATAAATTCCAGTGGTTTTGCTCGGACTCAGAACGGCATTAAAGGAGGATCTACAGTGCACATCAGCCGAACTAGTTTATGGTTCAACCCTGAAACTACCAGCGGAATTTTTTGAAACCCCTTCACTTAACGTCGAACCTCATCAGTTCTTAAAAAATTTAAGAAACGTGATGGATCAACTTAAACCTGTTTCAACTGCATCTCATGACAGACAAAAAGTGTTCGTGCATCCAGCTTTAGGGACTTGCACACATGTGTTCGTGCGCCACGACGCAGTTAAAAGACCACTATAAGCACCGTACGATGGTCCTTACTGCGTACTCAGACGAACTGATAAAACGTTAACAATCGAGAAGAACGACAAAGAGTCTACAATCAACATTGATCGTGTAAAGCATGCGTTCTTCGAGAACTCCCATCAGTCATCTGCACCAACCACAGCATCACCACCTGTGACAGCTCCATCTTCAATGCAGTCAGTACCTGAACCTTCTCCATCGAGTCCGGCCTCACCACCAAATTCCTCTCCACCACCTTATGTGAGGAGATCTGGCCGTCGGGTACACTTTAACCCTCGTTACCTCTAACTCCAGTGCCTGCTGCACTACTAGAGGGGGGAGTACTGTGGCGATCCTGAATTCCTTCCGATAACGTCACTCTTGAAACTACTTACTTAGCTGCGCAATACACGAGCGATGCACGAGGCAGCAGACTAGCGGCCTTATTCACCATCCATGGTTAAACCATGATCAGCGGTTAAATTGGAATTTACAAGAACAAGCTAATGCTGACCGAAATGATCGGCTGGATGTATATCGTAACTGGCGTTTCGGCGAGAAACTCGTTTTGCTCGAAGGCTGAGGATAATTTTAAAAATCGTCAACAACAGAGAAATTGAGATACCATGCCAAAATAGCAACCCGCTAGGATATAGATTTGGTGACGTATTTCGGTCAGCTTTCGCATTATTATAGAAGAACCATCATTTAACAGCTGATCATGGTTTAACCATGGATGGTGAATAAGGCCGTAGATGTTCATGCGCCAGATAACTGATTTTCATCTGTTTTTTGTGTTCCATTAATATCTAACTGGCACTTTCTTAATGTTTTAATAAATGTTGTTAATTTTTATACCTAAAGTTGTTGCTCTAATTTCATGAATATTATGGATGCATACTTTTACTTAATTCCAGCAACCATACCATTAAATGGTTACTTTAATGCAATTTAAATTCCAACAGTAATTATAAGATTAAATAAAGTTCAAGAGTGAAAAACGCAAAGAAATTATCTACCATTCAGGGTATTGAGAATAAGAAACAGGCTGAATTTACAATGCTATTATAAAAACTTTTGGCTATGTATCGTTTAAAGGTTTTATTTATACGCTTCTAAACATTGTATTATTTCCGCGAACAGAAAATGATAAGAAATCTTGATTTAAATAGCAACAAATTCTAAGATATTTTTTCTAAATGATTTGAATATTAATGTCAGCAATTATTTTACTAAACTTTAATATTTTTAAAACTGTTGCATATTAACAATATTGTTTAGTAAAATTTTGCATTTTATAAAGGTATACAATGAGGCAAAGTTCGTGTCAAAAACTCCTTGCCCTTACCTCATCTAGAATATCAACTGTTAATCTTCCCCAAGAAATGCGAAAATTCCAGCGCGGCAATTTCAGTCTATTTGGTGGAATTTTTGTTTACGGTGCCGTTAATCAAGAGAAAATATTGCGGGAGATTGGGAAATGTTGCAGGTTAATCAACTTGTTTTTGCTCTGTGATGTGAAAAACTTCTTGTAGGTAGACGGCCATTAAATCTTCCGAATGCTTTGTTTCGCCTGGACTGCTTTGCTTTTTCGCCAGTGTTAGTAACATGTCTGGGCATATATACTTTATATCGGCCTTTTCTTCTTATAATATTTAAGCATTTTTTGTTGAACTTAAAGGATTTCTTTGCGTGAATAGAGACACAAACCATTTTGCCAAGTCCCAAAGTTTTGATATTACTATTACAAATATTATCTTTTCATAAGCGGAATAAAGACAATTTCTTTTCCTAACACTGGAAGTCCGATTTTAGATTTTTTTTCATAATATGTTCAGAGATTAAATATGATCCTGAATTTCAGGGGAAAAAATCTATCTCTATTAAATCTCTTTTAAAACTATCGAAGTTTCAAATTTGTAAAAATATCTATAAAGCGATTAAAATGTTACCAGAGGAAGTTTTGTTTAAAAAATTAACTATCAAAATAAGATGGTTAGAAAAAACAAAACAAAATATAGAAAATATAAAAAAAAGAAATGGGAAAAAATAGAAGTCGAATAATATAGAATTAGAAAAAAAGGTTTCTTTATATCCACTTTATTCGTACTCACACAATGTAGCAATGTTCATACTAAGTGCAAAGCTTGATTTTTATGATTATTAATTCTATGAAGGACGAAAAATGCAACCTTAATTTCAAAAACTTTCGAATTATGCAGTAGTTATCCGGTATGTATGAGTCTCTTGGAGATAGGATTGTTAAGCGAAAGAAGTGTTCTTTCCTCAGAAGTATCGTACTCCAAAAGTAAAAGAAATGGATGACGTTGTCGTAATATATGGCTTTTGTGGAAATCATGAGAAAAAAGGCCTAAATTTCTGGGATAAAGCACATCAACGGCTATCTTAGAATATGTATTGTAAAGGTACCGCAGTGTTACATTAAAATTTTCTGGAATAGCTTCTTCAAAGAATAAGTAAAATTTCAATAAAAAACATTTGAATGCTTTTTATCAATCAATATTTATTTTTAGCTGTTTTTATTTGTATAAATTTTACCCGTATTCCTCTAAGTGTTTTGTTCTTGCAATATTATAAATACACTGATTTCACGAAGCGTTTTTAATTCAGTGACAATAAAGATAAAATTAAGTTTTTTTATTGTCTGTATTCAATATATGTCTGTATTAAAAATTGTACTCCTCATTTATTTCTAATTTTCATGTGTCGGATTTTATTAGTACCAAGAACATATGGTATATTGCTCATTGCTACGTATATTTAACTCAAACTAAAGGATATAGCAATGAATTGTCCTAATTCATTGCTATATCCTTTGTTGTAACTCCTGTTAATACGGAAATAAAATGTATACATAAAAATTAGGTTAGTACTTAAAAGCCGTATTACAGTATTACAAAACTTAAAATTTCCATGACTTTAACTCCGAAATTCATTGAAGGAGGATGGGAATAAAACTGGAATGGAAATCTCGGCACCATTTTATCAATTACACTATGACTGCGTAAAAAGATGAAATAGACATTCTGGTGGATAAACACAGAATAATGCCACTTCCCCATTGAAATAACTGGAGCATAAGATTTGTGCTCTCTTTTGATTACCTGTAGGCAACTCATTTAGCTATCATGAATGGGGTAGAATAATAGGAAAGTAGCAAAACTCTCTATATGTTCGCTAGCAAACAGACTAGTTGATTCACATGCCATCAGTAATGATTTCTGATGAGCAAATCTATGGCTTTATAAAATTTGAGTCTTGACCTCCAATGGCGTTACACATAAGTTCTGCATTCGCGAACACATCGATGGCGTGTGCCTCTAACAAATTCTTCAATTTCGATGGGTAAAATTGATTCAAAAGGCTATTTCCATTTAACAATACACAATACCCTAAAAATGACAAAAATATCGATTTTTTTTTGCATTTTTCGACGACCCATACGATTGGGAAACTTGACTCCAAATTTTAGATCTGGTATCCAAATAGTTTTAAAGATATTTGAAGTTTTCTGAGTGTCGTGAGTCTCAGACAGCTGAGGAGGAGTTTTTAGTTTCATTTTCGTTTTTTAGCATTTTCTCATTCGTAAAAAATTAAAAAAAAATATTTAAAAAATTAATTAATTAAAAATATTTTCTGAATAAATTCATTCCTTTGGTGAAATGATTATTATAACTTCCAAGTTCACTTCTCAAATCGTTTCTGTTTGTTTATATTCTGCACTGTTTTTGAGTTCTAATAACTACATAATTGATATTCATAAAAAGGACTTTATCAAGCTAAATATTAATTTGTATAATTTTTTTTATTTAGAAGCTTTGCAATATAATAATATTGTTCTTTATTAATTTTTCTGCTGAGAAAATGCCACAACCAAAGCGTTCTCTAGTTGCTAAGACACATAATGTTTCGAAGAGATGGAAGACTAATTACATAATATTTCAAATAAGAAAAATGTTTTCTATAATTTGAGTTAAAATAGTGTTTTAGTGCATTTTATAAGTTAGGAAATAATCTATTAAAAAATTAGAACTCTACAAGCATTATTAGTTGTTGTTTTATGCCTTTACGAACTTTAAATGCATTTTTCTCCAACTATTATATTTGGTGATGCAAGTGATTTCTATTCCCTAAGGCTTTTGATGTGAAAACGTCTTTCCGCTCGTTAAAGTGATAGTCGGTCGAACTTGCTTGTGTGACAAAATACCGTCAGATTTGAATCGCTGTAACTACGACACTAATAATGCGAAAAGAATCGTTGACTCCACAACGGATAGATCATATCTGTAAGAGTTCGCCGCAAAGTATTCGTTTTACCTGTGTCATCGTACCAGTTTACCAATTAGCTTTATGTAAGGTTATAAATAAGTGTAGCGTGGAAACGAGTTTAGCAAGGAGGTTGATTCTGGTATCATTTTAAAGAGTTTGAGGAGTATTACTAGGACCCAAAGTGAGAAAATAAAAATATTTATCAGAATATATGTAAAAATCAGTTTTAAATTGAAAATTTCAAACTCCCATGTTTTTTTTATTATAAGATGCAGAGTTTTCTGTCAAATCGTATGAAAACTACACAATGCTTGACAATATGTAAAAGAAACATTGTATTAAAATTTAAATTCAAAAATTTGAATATTACGAGAAATATGAGCATTTGTAGTAAATAATGCTTTACTACGCATACGTGAAATATAGTTCTATATGCTGTCAAGAGATGGCACTATGAAAAGCTACTATAAATAAAACATAACAAAGGCGCAGTTCGGGTCCTCGCCGTAGATTTTTCGTTGAAACGTCGGGATAAATACATAAAACAAGTGTTTCGCATTAATATGTAATATAATTATCAATCCCTTTAATACGATATTTACACACAATAGTATAATAGTTACAGAATAGATAAATCACAGGCTACCACAGACCCTTACTACATGCGATAACCTTTTGATTTATCTATTCTGTGAGCATTATGCTACTCTGTGTAAATATTGTAATGAAGAGATTGATAATTATATAACATATTAATAAGAAACACTTGTTTTAGGATTTTATCCCGACGTTTCACGAAAAATCTACGGCGCGGATCCGAACTGCGCCTTTCTTATGTTTTATTTTCTGTTCCAGATAGAGTCTTGAAATTTTTGGTAGATACCTTCATATATATGCACTATAAGATTTAGCATGGATTTAGCCCTGAGAGTTCTAGTTATTATTTTTAAAAATGTCAAAGTTAATATTTTTAGAATTTTCATGTTTTTTACAGGTTTTTTGCAAAAATAATTGTTAAAAATTATAAGAGTCAGATCATCAATCCCATGCTATATTTTGTTTCCAAGAATACAAGAAATATAAATCACTTGAAATAATTAAAAAAATATTAAAAATTAAATATTTTATAAGCGTTTAAAAAAACCTTAAAAAATTCATTTTTTTTTCAATTTTAAAATACTAGTTATTGCTAAAATGACTTTTTATGATCAGAATCTATTTATTAATATAATCTAAAAAAGTCATTAATTTCGTTTATTATTACTGTCTCCAAAATTTTTTTTTGAAAAAAGGGTACTGTGTAGCCTTAAAATATTTAGCTAGATTTTACAATTCAATATATGTGTTTGACTTCCCTTTATTATGATTAAATAACATAATAAAGAGAAGTCAAACACATTATTATTTATCATTTTCAAAGTTATATATAGAGTTGGGGAGAGGGCGAAAATATTTTTCACTTGTGTCTCTAGCCACTAGTGAAAAAAAGTTGAAGTTTTGTTATATTGGTTCTACATCTGATTCAGCCAGTTTCAGTTGAAACATTCTACTCGTGCAGCAACCTTACCGTATACAAAGAGAATGCTACTCTCTATTCGAAATTACTCACACATTATATTCTGTTTATTTTCAGTTTCAACATATATGACATATAGCGCATGAATCGAATTCAATTAATTTCAACTGGTTTTCTTTGATAAATAAACCTAATTCCCCCGTGCTCAATATTGAACCAGCACAGCATTCGGAATAGCCTAATCTGGTGGGTATACAAGAGCTCAAATCTTTCAGTTTTATATCCGGCGGGACCGTCTGGAGATTAATGGATTTTCCCTTAAACAACTTTCAAACTGCTCTGCAATGTCTCTCATGGGAATAGAACAGCGTTTACCTTTCTCCAGCAGAATTAACAGATTAATGTGTAATTTATATAAAAGATCTATCAACAGAACTGCCAGATATTTAAAATCTGTAACATATGTGGAATGGAAGTCTGGCTTCCATGTGAGGTGATACGAAGTCAGAAAAGACACGCGTTTGCCATTTTAGAAATTTAATGTTGACAGCGCAAACATTCAGACGGGGCGAACACGAAAGAAATAGATAAAGCGAAAGAATTAGGAGGTCGGTTAGTGCCCTTTTGCATCAAATAATGTTAATTCATCGTGGACAGTTCAGGCTACATAACTCCCGATCGAACCAAGTCTGTTCCTAGCAAAGGTGGTATCAGTTTTGCCTCTAGCAAGAGCAAGTAATAGAAAAAGCTTTTAATTAATCTTGATTAATTTTTAATATCTCTGGTTAAAATTTATTAATTGTAACTGTTTTTTAAAAAAGCTTTTTTTTTCTTCTGGTGATTGGTTCGATTTTTTCTACATAGATGGAGCAAGGTATGCTAGCATCCAGAATTTTTCTCCCTTTGTTCTCGTGTGTCTCTAGTTGGCGTCATTTTCTTGCTTCTATTTTCGGCAGAGAGGGTCAATTATTTCACATTCTCTAGAATCTATTGGATTTATCATTAGGGACTTTATTATTATTATTCTTTTTTCAAAGGGAATATTTCTTATATTTCAGTTAATGGACAGATTCAGGCCACAAAGTGTATAGTTTTGACTTTGTTGTCTTATCCTTGACAGACAATTTGCCCATATTAGAACTTCTATGGTGAGTGGCTCTTTGAAAAAGTTCGCCATTCAGGTTCTCATCCATTCCTTCCATTTTGACTGTTTTTTCTTTTATTTTCTAATTTTTTCTTTTATGTGTTTTAATTATTTTAAATATTAGAGAATATTTGGTTGTTGTTTAATTCGATATTGGTCTGTTGGTTAATTTTTGGAATATTTTGTTGATGCAATCACTGGATGCTGCTGTGTTGGGAGCGCAAAAAGGTGTATTGTTATCGTTCTTGTTTAATTCTTCTGTTTCTTCTATATACTTTGCTTTTTTAATTTTTTTTGTTTTTCTATTATTTGTATCTGTATTTTATTAGAAGTTGCTGCATATGCGTCATTCTATATAATACGAAGAGACTTAATTAATTTTGATTAATTAATTTTAATTAATTTTTAATACCTTCGGTTAAATTTTATTAATTGTAACTGTTAGCAAGAGCAAGATTATTTAACGTGACGTCAGCTGGTAGAGAGAAACTGCACGAGCGCCTTCTGGCGGAGCGCGGGATTATTGCACGTATAAATAAGCATAATTAATTTTAAGCTACATGAAAGAAGAAGACTGGTTTAACTTTAAAATTTAGAAATATTATTTAATTATTCCTTTCTTATTAAGTTAATCTTTTACGTCATCTTTTTTCAATACGTTGTCAGGCATCCTATATTTCGAAATATTAAGTTCACTAATCACTAACAAATAGTTTAACTCTTGCGCCCTTATGTATAAATCCAATTCTGGTGGCTAGAGATTTAGTCAGTGAAGATAGTAAAGAAACAAATAGACTAAAGGACCACAGACATTATCTTCTGTTTATATGGAAAGAGGGGAAATTTACTATTTTCCACAAAATCTCAAATTTCAAACTATATGTTGAATATTCACCCTCCCGTAAACTAATCTTTAATATTAATAATAAATTCCTTTGTTTTTAAATAATAAACAAACATTCGCCATAACTAGAATAAGTATTAGAATGCTGAAATTTCACAGCCTCTCCATGAAATCGAATTCCACAAGATATCATATTCCTTGCCCCAAAAGCATTTATTATCATTATAAACTATTAACTGACTAATTTAAAAAATTTAAATCAAACTTATGAATTTACTAATGAATCAAGTTTTTAATTTTCATTTAGTGTGATTGCATGTTAAATATGTACTAATTTAATTTTTTATCTTTTCAAAATATGAATTATGCTATGCAAATTTTACTGTAAATTCAAAGCAATATTTCCATAAATGTAAGAAAATAAAATTTATCTTCAATACGATTGCGGATGTTATACAAAAGCTATTTATTTGAACCTATTTCAAAGCACCATGAAGATCTTTCTGTTTATTATAAAGACATTAAACGTAAATATTTACCCAGACGTCTGAAAATGCCTTAGAAATTTTATATTTTATCCTTAAAACTCAAAAAAGAAGTTAATTTTGGATGAAAAGCAATCATGTTATTTTTGTCATTCTAAGTAATTTAACTGTGGTGTCCAATATTACTTTTTTCTATTACAAACCGAGATGATGAGAGGCATGATAAATATCTATACTATCAAATTTTCTTCCGAGAAAGTTCAAAAGTTTTGATTTCCAGAAATAAATAAGAAAATAATTTAAAATTTAACCACCTACTATCGTTTTCATTGGTAGGCGTCAGAGGAAACTAAAATCTTTTTTTTTTCGAATTTAGAATGGGCTGAGAAAGAAGATTTCTGTAGAAAGAAGTATCGGGTTTCTAATCTACAGCAAGCAAGAAAAAAAAAATTCAAATTAAAGGAAAACTTTTTATAAAGTAATTTTTGATTTCCATCAAGTAAAACCTTTAAAGTAATTTTTTTAAATAATTTTATGAAATAATTATCGATTTACAGTTTCTAATTTTATTCCAGGAAGCTCTTAAAAAATAACAAAATCCAATACTTATATCTATGGAAAAGAAGATTGCTAATTTTCAGGAACCAGAAGAAGAAAAAATGTATGATAGATATCTATGCTATCAAATGTCCTTCCAAGAATGTTCAAAAGATTTGATTTCCAGAAATAAATACCACCTACACACCTTCAGCCACCTACATCAGGCCTTTTTTTGTAGGTGTAAGACGAAATGGAAATCTATTTTTTTTAGTTGAGAATGAGCTAATAAAGACGATTTCTTTGAAAAGAAGTATTGAATTTCATATCTGACTAAAGCAAGAAAAAATTATTATTTTTTATTTCAAATTAAAGGAGAAATTCACTCCTTGATTTTTGAAACTTCACTACTTTGATTTTCCTAAACAAAACTTTTAAAGTAATTTTTTTAAATAAAATTAATTAATTAATAATTGTCAACTTACAGTTTCCATTCTTTATTCCAGGAAGCTCTTAAAAAATAACAAACTCAATTACTACAAATTATGCAAAAAGAATTTCTAATTTTCAGGAACTCTCTCTCTTATTGAATGTTGAATGAAAATTCTGCAAATCTGATGAAGTGAAATTTTTAATAGAACCGTTTCCTTACTGTAGGAAAATGAATCGTTTAAAATAATATTTTTTCTTCTGGGATCCATAAACTGGGCTTTAAATTACCACTGTCATAATTTTATAATCGTTTGGCTTATATTCAGGATAGGTTCCAACCGTATTTTAAAATTCTGAACACAAACATGGAATAAAAAAGCCTCGGAATAAACAACTTTTATTGATTGGTCTTGCTCACAAACAGCTATATATATATATATTTCGCTAATACATCGTTCGATTCGATTCGTATACGATTTATTTAAAACTACTTTCTTGATTTCATAATTTTTTGATTTGAAGTCAAAGAGAGAGAGCGATTTTCGCTAATAACTACGTTTTGCTAGTAGAATAAATTATGAAATTAGAGTTCAAAAGTAATTACTTTAAAATGGAACAAAATGTATAAGTTATTATTTTTCAGCAAACATTGACTGTTTTTTCGGTTTAATTTTGTTTATAAATGTTAAAATTTCAACATTAAGAAAAAGGCGACATAGTCTTCTTTAAAGTAAAAATTTTTAGTAAAAAGATGGAAAATGCTTCAAATTTTTTTTTATAAAAAAAAGTTAGTTTTTTTACAAATTATTATTGATTTATTGAATAAATAAAAAGAAGGACGGTCTAGGAGATACTATTAAAAATCGGACGTGTTTTTTTTAAACAGAGAAAAAGATAATTATCTCTTTGTGCTATCTTTGCATCAAGCTTGTTTTGCAAATTTGCATTGCAAAGGAGGTGGAGCTATTTGTCACGGTGAACTTGCAGCAGGCTTGCAAGGCAAGGAAGGTGGCGTTAGTTGTCACGGCGAATTTGCTACAAGCTCGCTTCAAATTTCACGCGTCAAATTTGCTATGACAAGCTAATATCAAGTGAAAATCAAACTTGCTGCAAACTTACGTGTTATCTGGGTAGAAGCTTTCAAGCAAAATTTTCTTGAAATTACCATGAACTTTGGTTCTGTTTTATGTGATAAATTGAATTTGAATGGAAATTAAGAAATAAAAATATTAATAGCTGACTGAAGTATAAATGGATTGGTTGCTGAAGTAACTATTTATTGTGTTAAAGAGTGCTTCATTTTGTTAAGATAAAAATGATCTGAATTTAAACATTAAGTTAAAAAACTATTCAGGGCACTTTGCGTTTTATCAGAGAAGTCAAGGGATGTTTCTTCATTTTCTTTGAGAAAAAGATAGGCAATCTGTGATATCTGAAGATTTTCTGAAAAAGAATTAGAAGAAATGTTAAAGGTTAAGAAATTCGGATCTTTTAAAAATCTAGTAATTAAAAATATTTTTTATTCACTGATTCTTTGTTAATGTAGAACAACGAAGCTACAGGACAAAATATTTTAAGGGTATATTTCATTAAATATTATATTCAAATATAATTTTTTTTCTTATTGAAAAAAATGCTCACATTTCAGATATTAATAAAAGAAACATAATTTTACAAGCTTGCATATCTAAATTTTGTTTGAAATATATTTAGTCGCAAGTTCCTTTTAAATTTCGCTCATCAACGATTGAAGAAAAAATTCTCAGCCATTTAAAAAAAAATTCAAAAGACTTGTAGATATTAACTGATTTGTAAGAAAAACATCTTCTAAATAAATTTAATTAAAAATATGTTTTCAAAAACACACGTTTATTAATGCTTGGAGTTATTGTAACTGAAGAACATGTTTTATTTCAATCATTTTCTACTTTGAGATCAATTGTTTCTCAAACTCGCTGTCAGGGGGAGACTCAAATTAAATTTAATTAATTATTAACTGATAATTCAGTTCTGAAAATATTAAAATAATGCGCTGCCATCGATAACACGGAAACGTAGAAAATTTCAAAACACTAGCGCATTAAGAAGTGAGTGAAAATTCAATTCAAAAATTCCATCCTTACAAACATGGAGATTGTCAAGTTGAATGAAAGTGTTTAAAATTTCCATAAACTGTAAGGTTTTCATAGTCTATGTTTAGATATAATTTGTTAGGATTATGTATATTATTTTTTCCAATAGTGAATACTTTATAAAAGAAACAGAATGAAGGGAAAATGTTTATGGCAAATTTCTACTCATTATGTATATTCAAGGAATAGTAAATCAGTGAATTCCATAATGAAAATATCGTTCTTTCAAATTGAATTTAGCGCAATATAAAATAATGCAAATCAGATGTCTACCTCTGTAATTTCACCCCATCTTGTCGTCAATATTTTTCAGCATCAGTTTTATTTCAGGATCTTTTCGCTTTTAGCGATCAATTTGGCCGCCTCGAATATTGACTATCCAAAATATTTAAGTACTGAAATGGACTGCATAATTATAAAAAATTGTCATTTATTACATAAAGAAACTGGCAAATATGATCATGAGAAGTATAAAATTTATGCGAATATGGCTTAAAAACTACTGTATAATTTAGAAAAATAAATTAATTTTGATTTTTTATAATTAAAATGTTATATGTAGAATGTTCCTTACTCTCTACATGTGTATAACGCAAACTGTAACCAAGTTTTAAAAACAAGGAAAAAGCACGTAATTAAAAATTTAATGAATAATATTAAATCAATGAAAGCCTTATTACAAAACTATCTTAAAATAATTTTGTAAAATTTATTTTTACCTTCGGAAAAATGGCAAGATCATAGATAGATTATTTTTTGGAAAGATATATATATATATATTTTAATTTAAGATAATATAAAAATCATTTTAGAGCAAATATCTTTTCAGAAATGATCGCCTATAAACGCAAAAATATCAACTAAATCTTACTTATTTACAAGGATAAAGTTGGAATT
>BGPR01005501.1:50249-92964 GCA_013235015.1 Araneus ventricosus | reverse complement strand
TCGTGCTACGTTCGAGACAACCTTGTTTGCGTTTCTTCGTCTCTGATGGTATGCGACGAAGTACTGAGTGCTAGGCTGTCTCGGACATCCTGAGGGCACTCCTTTGGCGTAGGCCAGGCTCATTAGTCGCTCCATCGGCGGCTAATACCTGCAGACTTTCTCCTAGCTTCTACCGTCCTCGTCTTCAAATCAGTCCTTACCGACTGGGTAGGTGTGGCTGTCTCCGAATCAGCCAGACTTCTAGGGCGTTCTCTATGGTCCGTAAGGTCCGTCAACTTATCAGAAGGTGTTCCCCTGAAGCATGAAAGCGGCTCGTCCAGGGGGGGGCAAGGGGGCAGCTGCCCTCTCACTTACTGCAAAAGTAAGGTATTTTGCCCTCAGGATTGAAATTAACGATCCATCGAAGAAGTAGTCCCAAGCTGGCTACAGATGTATCAAAGAAAGTTTCCAATTCCATTTTGTCTACTTCTGATCCCAGAGTTTTGGAAACCACAGATACGCTTTCAAAACTTTACGAAATCCAAATCACTAGTTTTAATAGTTAAAGAACTGGATACAACAAAGAATGTTTGCATGAATTCCAGAAGTGAAATTTTTTTGAAAGTTGTGATATATGATTGGCTGCGATATTTGTAAACCGTTAACTCTCAAAACTTCCACGCTCTAGAAGGGTCTCTTGCTTCGGAAATAGGCGGCGGTTCCTTCAACATGTCACAAAGTGTTAAAATCGTTAACCAAACGTAAATTGCTTTTCCAGTTATAGATGCTGCTAAACACAAACCCAAGGTTCAAGAAAATACGGTTGGATATTTTTTCAATCTCTAAAAGATATAACATGTTCCAATTCCGTAAAGATCTGCTTAAAATTGCATCAGTTCAAAGTCTCTGGTATATGATCTTGATGGAAAAAAATAAAGGGAGATTAATTTTCGAAAATGTACAAAAAAAAATAATCGACTCTTGCCAAAATATCCATCGGAGATAAGATAGGACTGAGGAAAAGATGCTTTTCTTGTTTGAAAAGGAACTTGTGATATAGGTGATTTGTTCCATGCCAGCAAACACTAATCCACCTCCTTTGTATCTACTGCACATGCGAGAAGTTTTCATGTTTAAGATCTTTAAAATCCCACTTGAATGCAGAAATATATGAGTCTAGAGAGTTTGCCATTGAGCTGTTATCAATACTGAATATTGACTACAAAAGGTAAAGCTAGAACTAATTTAAGCAGAAAACAAAAATCCCAGGCCGTCTTTCCTTCTAATTTATAATCTGGATGGCGTATAACATAATATCAAATAATAATAAATTTATAACTGACCTGACTTTCTGTTGTTGGGAGTACGCCGGTTTTGTGACGACATCATTGATCGATTCAGCGGTTTAAAGAAAGAAGAATTGACTATAGGTAGTGCTGTGTATAAGTTTGTTATTTCATGAGTTGAAATTGAATTTTCGTACAGATTGGAAGGAGTGGGACTCTGTGCAGCATCCGTTGCGATTTTTTGAGGTCGTGTCCAATCTTTTTAGAGAAGGTTCATTTTAACCAATAATGACGTTAAACCAATATAAGTCCATTTTACAAAAAAAAAAAAAATCAGCTTTAAAAGGGCCACCCACACACACTCTGCATCTTTTTAACCCCCCCACTTTTTTTGGGCACCAGCCGCTCCATGCCCTCCGAAGAAGAACCTCCGCCAGCTGTTCCTCGGAGAGAGATCACCAGTTGACTGGCTTTACAAAACCGTCATCCATTTTGTAGAGCTCTACCAAACTGAGTCTTAAGACTGTCCTGATTTGTCCGTCGAATGTCAGGGGATTTGACTGTCGAGATCAGACACGAATTCTTTGACTAGCTGGAATGTCTGCACCCTTTCCTCCAAGTTACTGATTTATCCCTCGAGGTTTGCTCGATCTTCTGCTGGCTCACTCTACTCCGTCGTCTTCCTCTCGACACTTCGCTCTCAGTACTCCACTTGTTTAGTTTCACACATGGATTTCTCTTCTATTTTTCCAATGCGTCCGTCAACTGAGTCTTAATTTCTTGTTTAGTCCCTCCGATCCGGATCACATCTCTTGTTCCTAGCATCTCTCTTGTCCGGATCTCTGTCAGCCTCTTGCGATCAGATCTCTCTTGTCGGATCATCTTCCAGCCTCCATTTTGTGCTTTTCCAATCGCTTTCTATCTCTGCCATCATGTCAGAACACTTCTCAAACTTTCATCCATTGATCTTTGGTGAAGGACCCAATCTGGGTGGCATCTCAGGAAAATCTAAATGTCCACCTCTGAGCCAAATGCTAGCAGGAATGCTTGTGGGTGTGACGAATGCATGATCAATATAGGCAGGATTAAAAAAAATAAAGTTCTCTTTTATTTTACGCTAGTCCACAAGAGCTGTGCATTACAATATTCTAACACTTACAGCGTATGTAAAAATTCACAAGCCAGAGACTACTAATGAAATCTCAAACAAGCGCTCAGGTCTTCTTGTTAGCTCATGCTTGTTGTTGCATCAAATTCCACACTGCCCCTTCTTAGCTTGAGAGCTTTCCTTTATACTTTTCAACAGGAAGTGACTTCATTATGTAGGAAGTGACGTAATCTCTAGAAAGTTCATGAAACCAATAGAAATAGGTTGAAAGTTCGAGGTCCGTCTAGAAAATTCCCTTTGTCGCCAAGTCTTGCATCTCAGGGAAACGACTTTATAGCTTTGTAACAATATACATGCATATAATATACAGGGTGATTCAAAAGAACGTGACCAAACTTTAAGGGTAAGTCAGGCATATGATAAGCATCCCAAATCACACAGGAACATGTGTGCGCAAACGCCATCTGGAGGCAGCGGATGGCAATTAACATAAAACAACGCTGTCCAAAATGCCGATATCTTTCTGAATATTAAGAGTATTGAACTGTGACTATTTTGTATAAGTTGCCCTATATATCTGGCTTTGAAGTCGTGAAAGAAAAATTACGCTACCTTCCGCGCATGCGCAGTAAAAAATTATTTACTACAAATGCTGATATCTTCTTTAATTATCAATGTATTTACTTCAAATATTAATACAGTACTTTTCTAGCATATTATGAAGTATTCTGTAAATTTCGTATTTTGTGGGAAACTCTGCAAGTTATAAGCAAGAAAACATTCCGAAAAATTTGAGATTTCTTAAAGAAACTTTTATATCTTCCCGAATATTCTTTCCATTTTTACAAAAATGCTTGTAAATATTGCGCACATCACTCAAAAGAATTGATGAAAATTGCAAAACATTATCAGCTTTCTGTAAGGCAGAATGAGCCAAAATTCCTTTTCCACTTCAATTTCTGGTCGGTCCCCTAAATGCCCTCGTGACCGAATCTTCAATGTAAATTGTGAGTTAAAACCCATTATTTATATGATCGAAGCTTGAGGAAAATTCATCCAGCCTTCCTTGAGATATTCGAAAAAACTAGAAACTTGATTATACGCTACCATGGCTGGTCAGGCACAAGCGAGTGCATCCAGTTGCTTCACAGAAGGCCGATAATGCACATTTCTACGAAAATCTCCCGAAAGGCTGTATGAATTTTCCTCGAACTTCGACCATATAAATAATAGGTTTTAATTCACAATTTGCATTGAAGATTCGGTCACGAGGGCATTTAGGGGACCGACCAGAAATTGATGAAGTGGAAAAGGACTTTTGGCTCACCCCGCCTTACAGAGAGCTGATAATGTTTCGCAATTCTTTTTTGTGATGAGCGCAATATTTACATGCATTTTCGTAAAAATGGCACGAATATTCGGGAAGATATAAAGGTTTCATTTAAAAATCCTAAATTTTTCCTCGTGTTTTTTGCTTATAACTTGCTGAGTTTTCCACGAAATAATACGAAATTTACAGAATACTTCACAATATTCTAGAAAAGTACTGTATTAATATTTGAAGTAAATAAATTGATAATTAAAGAATATATCAACATCTGTAGTAAATAACTTTCCACATACACACGGACGGACAGATAGATATAGAGTAGACAAATTTCATCCAAAATTTGCTTGAAATCTAAAATTTTACTGTTATGACTATATACCAAATTTCATCCGTCTAGCTCGTTGCGCTTATGGGTTATGCCATTTAGAGACAGATGTGCATAATTCCAAAAATATTTTTTTTTCGGCTCAGGGGGTTTCACACTTGAAAACTAATCAAAATATCGTCAAGGACTTTTTTGACGAATACAATATTTTTCTGTGTATCTTTCGTACACGAGAGAGAGATTTAAAAAAAAGATGTCTTAAATAATCTCCATTATACACCGTCTGGTAATGGCACCCAGGGCAAGTGCCCTGCCTGCCTTACTGTAGCTACGCCACCGACCTGAGAGTTAATTTCTTTAATATTTGATTTACGTATTTGTGTAGTTGAAACTCGATTTTAGTCAGAGTACTCTCAGGAACAGTGCAGTCGAGTCATACCGTTGTTTTGCTCGTTATACAACGATGTAACCTTGATCAAATACTCCTCCCCCAAAACTCATAAATATGAGGATACGCATGAAGGAGTTCCAGATTTTATTATTTATTTATTTAGAAAAGTGTCAGAAAAATTGCTTAAATGGGCTGATAGGACAGTAAAAAAGACTAAACCTTTACGTCTTGGTCTTTTTAATTCTTGCTTGCAAGAATATAAGCAAGAATTAAAAAATGCCAAGGTAGTTTTTAAGAATCCGAAAAGCATAGTAACATTGAAATTCTTTGCTGAATTAGGAAACATAAAATAAATATTTTCCATCACGGCGCCCCAACTCAAGATTGACACCCGTTTGCTGTGTAACCTTCTTTTGTTATTTCCAGAAAGAACATTTTCATTACATTTGTAACCCCCACAGTGGTCCAGTTTCGGTTTGTAGCGCGACAAAAATCGAAATTTCGAGGTCGGCAAATGGGTTTATTTTCTTTGGGGGTAGGTAGAGAACCGTTTGAAACCCTGAAAGCCATAAATTTTTTTGCATAAACATGTAGTCTTGGGAGGTTTTATGGAGATTAAAGTTGAAGAATGTCTTTCGAACACTTGAGTCGCGTTTCAGTGAGCCTCGGATTTCGTTCTGTAAAGCCCTACATTTCTCTTTATCTGCCTAATTTTAGATTTTTCATGATTTCGAATTCCAGGGTAAGTAAACAAGACCGTTTTTAACACATCATTTTAATATTTTCCATATTTTTATACTATATTTTAAAAGGCCCCTTTTTTCACTAAATTTTCAAATTTAAAGTGAATTTAAAAAATTTGCACAACTTTGCACACCTTGAGATTACCTTAAATCATTTTCACACTCTATCTTCTATAAAATATTTAAAAATTAGCCCCGATAAATCCGGACTTTTTCATTTATTTTATTTTTTAATGCCATTTATGTTAGCGAAGAATTTTCACTTTTTCCTTCAATGACGCAAAAATAAATATCTGAGTAAAATAAACCTGTTGAAAGACTAAATTAACTTGTTCTAGCCTAGATGTTAATTAATAAAAATTGAATCGACATTAATTCGAAAATTTTATTAAAAAATTTTTCGAATTCAAGGGGGCGGATACTCAATCTAAAATGCATTTGAACTGTTTAAGAAATAAACGCTGAATGGTTTCAAAAATATTTAAAATCGATTTCAATATTTATTTCTGATTTAGTAGTTGACATAAACACACCGAAAACGCGAAAATTTTGCAATAGTTTAGAACGTGATTTGAAATTTTAAAGACAGTTAGTTTGCTTCAGTGACAACCTCTCAAGCTTTCATTTTTTTTTTTTTTTATTGAAAATGACGAAGAACGTATTTAAAAAATTCTCGACTTATTTTTTCAGTCGGTTAATGTTTCTACTTAAAATGACGATTTTTTTTTTATGCAACTGACTTCCATAAAATATTTTGCTTTTGGCATCATGATCGATATTTGGTATATCATGCCGACTCGGGAAAATCGGCGGATATTGAAAATAGCTATATGAGCTGATTCCTCATCGATACAAGAAAATACTATTATTGTATCTATGACAAAAAGTCAATTTTGACGATGCATTCACATAAGTAAAAATCGACATTTTCTCCGAGCGGCAAACATAGTTTTGCCGATTTCGCAATCAGCAAGATTTTAATTCCGAAAAATAAAATGTTTCCAATTAAATATTATAAAAATATACCTCAAAAATACCGACTTGGGGAAAAAATCATGTTGTTTTTATACCATTGCAATCATGTATCTCCAATTATCGTAATGAAATATTTCGTTCGATTATTTTTTCAAAATTTGCTGACAGATCTAATCAAAATGCCGACTTCGTTAAAAATCTGGGGGGTGTCGCCCCCCCCCCCTCGCCACGTCCCTCTCATCGTGAAAAGGTGCAAATCTTGTCGCGCCATTAGTGACTATGTGATCATGAAGGAGTTGGGTCATGCAACTCGATAGAGAATTCTTGATGAGTTATCACAATTTGTGTGTTACTAACCATATCAAGTGTTTGTTTCATCGTCTTCCATTCATTTTGTGTGTTTGTTCTCAAATAAACTTTGTTCGTGAAACATGGAATGGTTCTTGAATATAGAACAACACGGACCACATGCACTTAAGTAATTTACTAAAAATAGCTATTATTCCCTTCACTTTGATCACGTGTCTATCTGTTAAATCCCTACCTGAGAAAAAGCGGGGATTTTCTATTCTCTTTTGGCTTGCAACTTAAACCAAGATGTACGTACATTCCGTCACTCTCTCATAATAAAGGAAAATTAGTTAATAACTCGGCCTGTTTTTTATTTAACGACTACAACAACGAAAACATTTTCTATATACATTTGAAAATTATTCAGAGAATAGATACTAAAGAGAAATACGCCGTTTCAATAGGACTTATGCTAGTTAAATCACAGTAGACAGTTGCTTTTAAACTCTGAACGAGTCTATTTTCGAATTGCCCCTTTGCGGCATATGCCCCACTTTGGGAAATATTGGTCTAATGGAAAGTTAGGCATTCCACGTTGTGCCTGAATAGAATGAAAGTTATTCCACAGAAGTTTTTTTTTAAAAAATCCCCAGTTAAATCGATAATTTTATTGAAATGTCCTTCTCATAGTGTGATAAATAGATAAAAAGGATGTATCAGGAAGAAACCTTTTGTCAAAGAAACAGAAAGCAAAATTTGAAGGGTGGAAAAATTTGTGCAAATCAGTTTGTTTTATTCTGAGAATACGTTTCTTTTCAAGTTAAACGGCTACCCAATACATTTCTTTAAAATTAAGAATTAAAGTATTTTTTAATCTCTCGGGTTTTATTTATTTAATTAATATTTTACTTCTCAGTTTCTCCATTGCACTGGAAGTAGCTTTAGTACTCATACCACACCTTCTGACATTTTTGCTAAGGCTCCCCTTCAAATTTCTCTGAATTATAAATATAAAAAATGAAAATAAAAATTATAACATGCAATAAAAAAATTGTAAAATACTAAAAAAAAAACAAAATAAAAACTACAAAACAAATCTCTATGAAAAATAAAACAAAAATAAGTTTTTAGTTAGTGTATCCCTCACTAGATGGAGATAAGTGCGCATACCTATAAACAAAGTTGACTTTTGAACGTCGTTCTTTCTTTTTTTTCCATTCCATTACTTAAGAGGTAAGACATTTTAAGCCCTTCTTTTCAGACTATGTTTAAAAGACTGTTTTTAATTTCTTCTTTGTGAATAAATGTTTTTCTTTCCAATTTGCTCCGGAATGGGTTCAGGCATTAGAGGAAAATTCAAAGTAAATTTAGACCTTAAAGTGTTTTTCCTCTACAGAAGACCTATTCTAATTTTGAATCTGCATGGATGAAGGCCTCTGATTACGTCGTCCACCAGATTCTTATTCCTCCTCGTTGTTTTTTTTATTATTTTTGTATTTTTAACTCTTTCACAATTAAATCTTCCCTCATTTTGTATTTATCTTTCTTTTACCAACTAGACTACAAGATAAAATTAAAGTATTTGTGCGTAACTGATATCGAGACACGTGATAAGGTGTGGATTTATAAATTCTTCTGAAGGAAAACTGAAATCTCGTGCATAGGCAAATACAGGCGTTTGTTTGTCCATTACAAAACAGCCTTTTCATTACGGTCACCTGAATCACATTTCATTTTTTTACATGACGATGACTCCAAACATTCCGCACGGATTTTCTACTTATTGCTACTAGGCAGAGGACTCCTGCGATTTCAATCATACCTACAACCGCACACTTTGGGTTCATTGGAGCATTTGTGGAATGAAATATGTTGTCAGTTCCAAAACTTCAACAGGAGGAGCAAAGAAATGTTGCCCATTGGTGTACAAGAAGTATGGAGCAAAATCTCTTTAAAAAAAAGCAGAAGTTCTGGTTGCAATCCCAGGAAGGAAAAACAAGGAATTTATTAAAGACCAAAGCCACCTATAATTAGACTAAAAATCAAAATAGCAGTAATTTGGTACATGTTATTTCTACCGAATTTTTTGGGGCCCTGATTTTGGTCAGTTATATGTTCTGTTTCAAATAGAAAGCTTATTTGTGTAAAATTTTCAACATGTATAGTAAAAAGTAGGAAGTACAGTCCGTCAAAAAAGTATCCGAACGTTGCTCTTTATTCCGATACTAATTATAAGACAAAACTGTAAATGCCTGTGGGCGTAGAAATGTGTCCTCTATAAGTGTATATAATATTTTCTCGTGAAAGGGGTCGTCTTCATATTTAGATTTCAACAAACTCATTTGTTTCAAAGAGCTACACCCAATTTCGAATACATATCTAGATTCTCCAGATTAAATTAGCTCGCATACATGTAACATTTTGTAATTTTGAGTAAATGGTTGACGAGTTATGAACAATTGAAATTTGAGTTTCCTAATGTTAAATGGCCAGCCCCGTTTTTTCAATATATTTCAAACTATAATACATTAGCAGTACCCGCACGGCGTTGCCCGTGGTATCATGAATTTCAACAATTTTTTTTAAAAAGCCCACAATGACAAAATAAATTTTTGAAAACAAAATCAATACAATATATATATATATTATTGATTTTTTCCGCTTATTTTTCTTCGCGACAATGACATTAACTGAAGATACTTTTTTTTTTTACAGCGACAATGAAATTATAAGGTTTGCTGCAAACGATACTAATAGAATCCAAACCGAGTAAAAGCAACCAGCTGATTCGTTCGCTAAAATGGAATTGTAATTCAGTAAGGCTGACGCAATAAAATCTTTGGATCCTTTTTAAAATAGTTAATTGGTAACATTATATACTTTGAATTAAAGCCATCTAACGAAATGATATCAAATTGAAGTTGCCGTACCAAATAAACCGATTTCTCCGAAAAAAAGGTTTTTAGGATTTAAAAGATTGATTCCTTTATAAACCAGGTAAAATGTTAAAGCATAAAAACCGAACGAAATTTTAAACGATTTCAAATGGACCTATACGCCTCGAAAGATAAACAAACATAATTTCTATGGTATTTAAATATATTCAAAATGAATCAAAGAAAGAAAAAAGATGAAATCTTCCACTTCAAGTTTAAACTTTGAGGCCACATTAAGTAAATAGTTCCTTGAAGTCATATTTCATTTTTTTCCAGCCTTCTGTAACTAAAGATATCAGCCTTTATGTTCGACTATCAAAAAGTATAAAAACAACAAAATTAAAAGAATGATCTGTCGACGCGACGATCATACTGCAAAACCTCGCTGAAAGGAAAGGAATTATGACGTCACGTGGTTTCGACGAAATGCATGCTGGGATTACAACACGCGATCTTGATTACGAAGAATCGTGGAGCGAAATTTTTTTAATACTTCAAAAAAATTATTTAAAATTCAACTAACCATTCAATTTTAACCGTTCTAATTTTAAATTGCGCAGAAATGTTCCAATTATTACCTTAAAAAAATGGAAAATATGACATTGTTAGAACGTCGGATGAAGCAAATTTAAAAACAAAAATTAAATTTCTATGGCAAAACTGACTATTTTTTAAAAATTTCAGTAAATTACATTTGAAGCTCAAAACAAATTTCATTAGAAAGAAAATTGTTTGTTCTATCCGATGGTGTATCAATTTTTTTCGAACTAAAATGAGAAACGATAATGTGGACAAAAATGTTTCAAAAATCACCCAAAAAAGCACAAAGCATTAAATAAAAAAATTTCTAGATTTTAAATTTTAAAATTCGAGTTTCGAGGTACATTGAGTCACCACTACGACTACCTGTGTGCCAAATTTCATGGCTGTGAGTGCGATAGATTCATCTGGACATCGCGCGCGCACACACACACACAAACATTGCCTTTTATAAGTATACACATTTAATAATAATTCTTTTTTTATATTAAAATACTTAATAATCCAGACAAAAGTTATACATTTTTTAAAAAATGAAAATATTTTATATTTTTTTATTAATTTTTAAATTTATAAGTTAAAACTTTTTGAATAGAAACACAAAAAATTTTGATGCCAATCGAAGGAGCATACTTCACTGTTCGAAATTTTAACCATTTCGTCAAGTAGTTTTTAAGATATGAAGCAATAACCAAAAGGGGTGGGGGATCTCAACTTTCGAAAAGCATTCGCGGGCAGGGGGAAAAATCTCTGACATCAAACGGAAAACAAAGCATGTCTTCCGATGATACTTTAGATTAAGAAAAATTGCTTTCTTTTTAAAATAAGTGTAAAGTTGAATAACAAATGAAAAGAAAAATCGAAAAATGTAATAGATTCTACTCATCTTACATTTCCAGCGACATAACGTTTAAAACACTAAAATTAAAAATGAAAGCCGTTTCTGGTTGTAGAAATATTTCATAAGATCTTTCATTGATAAAAATGTAAAGAAGCAAAATTCTGTTTAAAATATGAATTTATATATTATTAAATGTATCAATGAATAAAAAATTATAGAATAGAAATAAAATAATGACTCCATGAGTGTGGATAATGCACTGTCATTCGACTTGGACAAAATACAATTTTTTTAAAAATAAAACAAAAGCTTAAAATGGTTCTGATAAATTAATTATTTTAAATTAGGACTATTACTGTAGAAAGCGATTAAGTATAAAAAATTAAAACAATACAATTCTTACAAATGATTTTAAATATTGTTTGGTGGAAACTGTTTTTCGGTGGGTGTTTGGAATCGTTCAGCAACATTATGCTATTTTTGCTTAGTTTATAGAAGAATATGTCACAAAATAATTATCTATCTTTCATTTCTCAGCTATACAATTTTTTTTTTTCAGATTGCTTTATTTAATAGTAATCGCTGAAATTAAGAAAATGATGCCTTTGTTTTTTTAGTTTCATCTTATAACAAAGAAAATCTATAATTTCGGTATAAAAATCACATACTAAAATTCATATGTATCTTCTAGCTTGTGGTGTTTTTGATTTATTGTATTTACATAAATACAAATATATGTACTGACAGTCGCCTCTCTCAGATGGATTTGGTCCAAAATTTGATATGAAATCTACAATTTTAGTGTAAAAGACTGTATACAAAATTTCATCCTTCTATCTCGCCCCATTTTAGAGTTATGTTCAGACAGACATTAAGCATTTTTTTTTTTTTAATTATTGACTCAGAGAAGTTTAGAACATGGAAATTCATTAAAATTTTGTGGTAGACTGTCTTTGTAATTTAATAATATCTGTTTTTCGTACAGGAAAAAAAAGGTTTTGTTATTTTAATCAATTCAGTGAAAACAGAAATTTTTCCAGCTCACTGTATTTGCCAGTGGTTTATTGCACTTTTTTTTAGAATAGAAAATGCCACTGTTATACAATACATATATTTCAAGGATTTTATCACTCGGATGTCTTCGGTAACTTAAATAAATGCATTTATTTATAAAATAATGGACAACTACACATACATTAAAATAAATATTTGTTCAAAGCTACTTTCTAACAAAATAAAATGTAACAAAAAGATTAAGATCTGCAAAGTTGAAACATTTACAAACAAAATCAACATAGTAACAAATTGGATGGACAAAAACCTTATATTCTGCTTATTCTATATAAACAAAATAAATTATTTTCATTCAATATAATGTTCTGAATAATTTTGAAAATAATGATAAAAACAATACAAACTTATAACCATTCCTCACAATATGTAATTTTATCAAAAATTGAGAAAAAAATCTATATAAATATAAGTAATCTAGAATAATAATTTATATAAAAAATCTATTAAAGTAAGTCAGTTTTTTTCAAACAGTGAAGGAAGGGTTATAATGATGAGAGAGAAAAATAGTGCATGAAACATCATACATTTCCTCGTTTAATAATCTTTTTTAGAAATAAAATATTTGCAGTCATGGTCATAAATGAAAGGTCACCTGCCAAGGCACATGGCTTCACTGGTGACCGATCGAGCAATAAACTGTTCAACTGTTCACCACAACAACCACCTAAGGCAGCCCTATCCAGTGACCATCGGTTAAAATGTGTGCAATTTTGACTATTGACATTAAAAGTGGGAAAAAATGGACTCCCAAATTCGCGTTCTTAAAGCCAATTCTTAGGTACCCATCTGGTTTTCGAAGGACATAGAGCCAGTGGCGGATTTTGAGAGTATGAGTACACAGGCGCAAAATTGTTTCAAGGCCCTAACTTAACTTTCGGCTTAGCGTTGGGATGTACCTCGAATAGATTTTGAGGCCCCCCCAAGATCTTCAGGCACGAGGTGAGCGCCTCCAACGCCTGTGCGGAAAACCGCCACTGCGTAGAGCACCCATCGGATATGGATTATAAGCAATATATATATATAATTCATGCTTAAATATTTTAAATAGAATACCTAAAAAATGGAAGCAAAATTTCAAAATGAAAAGCATAGAAATTAAAATCGCAGAATAATAATCCAATAAAATGCATAATTAAAATTGCAACTATTAATAATTCGTAACTTTTCTAGTGACATGAAAATGTTTGAGACACTAATTACCTATTTCATTCTTTGGGAATACGGTTCCCATACACAAGCGATTTCAATCAATTAGTTATTTCACGTTAACAGAGAAGAACTTGCAAAATTACCTTTGAAGCATTTTTTCAATGAAAAGAAAAAAAGGTAAGAAATCATAGTATTAAAATAACAAAGAGAAATTGAGTGAGTAATAATAAGAGAAAATAATAGATAATTTACTATCAATATAAAAAAATAGCAAAACAGAATTGCACTATTATAATTAAAGTTGGTTCACATTACTGTCGCCATAAGATATATTTTTTATCATGGCCTTTTGTAATGCATCAGATTTTTTTTGTCTTAGAATTGATACTATTATTGATCAATCATCTTAATCTGAATATTACGTGAAATAATTAAACAGTACAGTTAGTATCTCAATTTTAGAAAATTCCTCATTAGTAATTTTCGTTGATTTGAAAGCAGTTGTAAATTTCAAAATAAGAATATTGATTATTAATTTAAATATTTAATGCATATTGTTCATATCAACTTCTAATTACTGTTCATCTTCACCTTCTATGGGCTGTTCATTTTTATTATCTAAATGACATTCATTTTCATAATTAATTTCTTTTTCTTCAATTGATACAGCTGACTCGAAACTTTTATTTTGTTCAAACGTGCCTTCTTGGGTATGAGACATATAATGCCTAGCTAGGCTTTTCTTATGCAGAAAACTTCTATTACATACAGTACAAGTGTGTGGTTTTACACCAACATGTGTATTAGCATGGGACTGTAAGCCAACTTTACGAGAATATGATTTCCCACATAAATGGCAAACATGCTGTCTTGAGGGTGTATGCACAATTTTGTGTCTCCTTAGTAGAAGTTTTGAGGAAAAGGATTTCCCGCATTCATCACACATAAATGGTCTTTCTCCAGAATGCGTCAACTGATGTGCAGTCAATCGATTTTTATCAACAAATGCTTTACCGCAAACATCACATGCAAATGGTTTTTCACCTGTATGACTAAGATAATGTCTCCTTATACCACTCTGGGAAGAGAAAGACTTATTACATATATCACAAGTATGGTGTTTTTCAGCAGAATGTGTAAGAATATGCCTGTTGAGGCTACTTTTTGTAGTAAAACTTTTTTTACATACAGAACATGGATGTGGTTTTTCACCTGTATGGGTTAAGAAGTGATCCTTCAATGCAGAATACTGAGTAAATCGTTTGCTACAAATGTGACAGACATGAGGCTTTTCACCAGTGTGTATACGGATATGCATCTGTAAACCTTTCCTGTGTCCAAAATATTTATCACACACACTACAGTGAAAAGGTTTTTCACCAGTGTGAATTCGTTTGTGTTCGACCAGATAACACTTTCGGCCGAAAGGTTTGTCACAAATATCGCAACGAAATGCTTTTTCACCTGTGTGGGTAAGAATGTGATTTCTGAATATATGTTTCCGGAAAAAGAAGCGATTGCAGACAAAACAAAACCATGGTCCCTTTCCTAAATTTTCAACTTCCATTGTGGGTAAATTGAAATCTATGATTCCTCTACAGTTATTAAAAGTTATTTGATCTGATGTTGATGGAAATCACTAAACAGATATTCATGAGAAAGTCATAATTAGTTCAATGTTCATGCAATTCAAACTTAAAGTTCAGCTTAGAAAAAACTAAAATACGTTATTAACAAAGACGACTTATTTTAAAGAATATGTTGCATGCCATATTTGGAGGTAACTTTAAAAATAAGATGAATAAAATTGCATTTCTATTTAAAAATGAAAATCCAGACGAAATGACAGCTCTTCTGTTTGTAACGAAAATGTAAACAGACAATGAATGTTGCCAGATTTGATAAAAATAAGTTACGAGGGACAAGAAAACATAAAGCAGTTTAAAAACCTTCACAGATCTTCTCTCTTCCTACTTAACATTTGGTACTGATGTTTTTTTTTTTTTTTTTTTTTATGTTAAGAGCGATGCAAACTTTCCTGATGGGCACTAATTTGTAGTAATTTCGTTGCCATCGATGGTCTCTTTTGGCCTTGCTACCAACGTTTTCGGAGCAAAAGTCCAACCAAAGAATTTTTAGTCCTTGGTTCTTATCTCTGTGGTTCTTATTACTTTCAAATGTTATTAATTTCAAAATTCTGCAGGCTCCATTCACTAGACCAAGTTCCGCTCCAATGTTACTTGTTGTCATGTGTTTTATACCCATTTTCAATGTCAGCAGATGTGGTAGTCCATTTTATTCAACTTTTTATATTTTAATCCCTCCAAAATTTTTTCCTTTGTTGACTCTGCGAACTTGCCTAAGATCACATCTTTCGCTATGGATATGTATTCTGGACCAGGATGAGTTCGAATTTTTCGTCATTATTTAAATACCTTCACATTTGTTTTCGCTATGGAAGAGTTTTCTGCTTTGTTTATTTACATTAAAATGCTATGACTACGTAATTCCGGTATGATGATAAGTCAATGGAATCTTCAAAGCGGAAGTTCAAAAGCCCTGCAAAATTTTAATGTAAGTAAACAAAACAGAAAACTCGTCCATATAGCCTCGTTCAATTCTTTGATAAATTCAAATTCATCCTTTCGTTGCATTATTTGCTTCAATTTATGAAACACGAATAGTTCCCAAAGCGGATTTTCTTCTATTAATTCACAAAATTCATTGCATTTTTTCATCTTAAAAATCGGTGAGTCAATAACTGGTGATAATTGATTCAACTCTCACAACGAGAATCGAAATGCCTCCAAAAGGTTTATATCAACGCCCGTTATTTGTCGCGAACGAGAATCAACCCAAATGAAAAACCTACTTCCAGCCATGGAGATTTCATCGATGATCAGTTGTTTCGTATTCCATAATTTGTTCCTGATAGTATATATAGGCATTTGATCCCCAAATTATGAGGCAGACAATGCAAATGCTGAGTGCAAAGTAACACTATTGATCAGCCTTTCCAGACGGCGCACACAGAAGAACATGAATGTTAACTCCAGTTAAAAACTGGCAAGAACCGAAAGAATTTAATATTCCAAATTCCGAGATCTATCACGGCTGAGTATTTAAATTGCAGTGTCCATCTATATGTTCCTAACCCATTGTATTGCTTCCAATGCCAAAAATATGGGCATTCGCAATCAGGATGTCGAGGAACACCCATGTGTGCCAAATGCGCCTCAACTGACCACCCAGATAGCACGTAAGTTTGCAGCAAGTTTGATTTTGACTTGTCATGGCAAAATTTGACGCGTCAAACTTGAATCGAACTTGTAGCAAGTTCGATGTGACAAGTAGCGCCACCTCTTTGCAAATCAAACTTGCAGCAAGTATGCAAAACAAGCTTCCTGCAAAGATAGCACAATAAAGAGATAATTATCTTTGTCTCTGTTTTAAAAAACATCCGATTTTTAATAGCATCTCCTAGACCGTAATTCTTTTTTATTAATTCAATAAATCAATGATAATTTGTGAAAAAAATAACTTTTTTATAAAAAAATTTTTTGAAGCATTTTCCATCTTTTTACTAAATATATCACTCTCACTTTAAAGAAAACTATATCGCCTTTTTCTTTTTTTATTTTTTTTTTTGAAATTTTAACGTTTATAAACAAAATTAAATCTAAAAAACAGTCGGTGTTTGTTGAAAAATAATAACTAGACATTTTGTCCCATTTTAAAGTAATTACTTTTGAACTCTAATTTCATAATTTATTCTACTAGCAAAACGTAGTTATTAGCGAAAATCGCTCTCTCTTTGACTTCAAATCGTATTCTCAACTCAAAAAATTAATGAAAACCAGAAAATAGTTTAAAATAAATCGTATACGAATCGCATCGAACGATGTTTTAGCGAAATCTATCCTATCCTCTCAGAGTTCAGCTGGCTCAACGGTTAGCGTCCCCGCTTCGGAACCGGGAGGTCGCGAGTTCTATCCTGGGTTGTGTTCGTGTTCTGTTTTTGCTATAATTTGCAATGAGTTTGACACGGCAAACTTGCTGCAAGTTCGTTTCATGGTGACTTCGGAGCTTTCGTTAACTTGCTGCAAGCTTGCACACTTGTCACGACAAATTTGTGGCAAACTTGCACTCTTGTCATGACAAATTTGTGGCAAGCTTGCTGCAAACTAAAATTGCTATCTGGGCATGAAACAAAATGCTGTGAAGCAAACAGTTTTAAATATGTCAACTGTGAAGGCGCATATCCTGCTTTTCCCCAAACCTGCTCGAATTGACTCCTTGAAAAAGAAATCCAAAGTGTGAAGACTAAACAAAATATTTCATCCGCGCTGAATCCTGGAGGATTGTCGCAAAAAGAACACCAAGAGTAGGCATATTTTACTCTTCTGCCACTAAATTTGAAGCAACATTTTCCAGATCCCGAAATCACAAAAGTGTTTGTCCCTCCCTTAAAACATGTAACACCACCTGTTCTGGCATTAATTTAGAATGGGGGTGGGGGGGGGCTAAAGACTCGATAGTATGCTAGGGGTATGAATACTAAAATGAAAAGGCTTAATGTTAAATGAAACACAATTCATTAATACAAAGTTATATTTACAATTTACAAAAAGGTTTTGAGAGGAAATCATTTACTTTTTTACCGTTAGCAATTGCTATTAATACTAAAACTAAAGATATTAGTGACAGAGAGTTAAGAGCCGTTAGGCTTAAGAAAAAGAATTAAAAGTTACATAGTCATTGCATGGACCACACCCGTCAAAAGGGCTCACTCCCTGCGACGAAAACAGGTCTTGTACTCTCGGCTGTGCAGGAAGAATTGAGGACCCCATAGCGTTCTGGAATGCGCTTGGCTCAGCGTTTTCTTCAATAGTGCTTCGTCTGTTTCGTGCTGCCCTCTAGGCGTGCGGCTTTAAATTAAATTCGCAGAGGAGATAAAATAAGACGTAAATGTCTCCTCTACATTAATTCATCTAGCTTATTCTCAAAAGCCTTCTTGTAGTTAAATTAATAACTTGCACTATAAGCAATCTACTAGCTTTAAGACAAAGAAAGACTCTCGAAAGAAATTAAAACCAGCTGACATTTGCAGTCCATCTCTTGCAGAAGAGCTTTTATCAATTAATCACCGTCCTCTTCGGACTTATCCAAAATGGATCTTGAGTCTTCAATACAGGCCAACGATATTACTGCATGCAGAGTTAAGAAAAATCTAACCGGAAACGCAGATTTTCATGGCCATACTTATTTCATGGAACTGCACCAAATAAAAGACTTCATTAATGAATTTCACCCTGTCTGCAGGGCATTTCAAGGAACATATTTGAAACCAGGCGACCAAGCAAAAATGAAACATTATTGTTTTGTTCGAAGAGATAGCAACTCTGGTCGAGTTTCAGGAGGCATCGCCCTCCTAGTCTCCCACAATGATCCCTCTTCAATAATTCCGCTTCATACAAATTTGCAAGCGGTGCAATCCATATAGCAGTACCACGTTTAGTTACAGTTTGCTCTCTTTACTTGCCTTTTAAAGTCACCATTTATAAACAAGAACTAGATAGATTTGTTGCTGAACTGCCAACTCTTTTCATTACAATGGGAGGTTTTAAGGATCACTGTCCAATCTGGGGTAGTAGAAATGTGAATTCCCGAAGACGACAAATCGAGGAGTTCATATCTGATCACTCGCTTTGTCACTTAAATAATGGCGAGCGCATTTTCACCTGGGTAGCAGAACTTTTCACTATCTAGATCTTACTATCTGCTCTACCTCTCTTGTTCCATTTTTTACTTTCCGACTGGGGAATGTCTTGTGTGAGTTATCACTTTCCAATTTTTTTCACTCGGGTTAAGGTACCTCGTGTAATTCCAAAACGTTATATTTTTGGCAAAGCAGACAGGGCGAGTTTTACTAACAGTGCCAGAGGCGTAGCGTGGGTACATGGCTACCGGGGCATAGAATTTTTTTGCGCACCCTTTTTAAACCTTTCCTGTCGTATGAAAACAGAACAAAAAGAGACCCTCTTTGTTTTCGCCCCAAATTTTTTTTTGCATTGCCGATTTAACTACTGGAGAACAACGTAGAGCCTTATCGACAACCAAGTAAACTTACCGGGCCTAGATGGCATCACTTATTCCACGATCTAGCATTTGTAGGATGACTCTCTTGTTAACATTCTGTATATGTTCAACAGAATATGGAAAGAGCATGTTTTCCCGGCTAAATGGAAATATGCTACGTTTATCCCGATACCGAAGCCTGGCAAAGACCCCCCAAAACCCTCTCAATTATCGGTCTATTACACTGACCGCATGTGCAAGTTGCTTGAAAAATTATAAATGTCCACCTGACCTACATCTTAGAAAAAAAATGTCAATTTCGCCATTTCTGAGTGTTTTTTGCAAAGGTCGCTGTACAATGGATAAGCTGATATCATTAGAAGGCTCCATCCGTACAGCTTTTCTCAGATGTCACCATCTGGTTTCAATATTTTTTGAGAGAAGGCCTATGTGTGTGATTAAGTTTGGCGATATGGAATTTTGAAAGATCTCTTTGACCTTCATTTTCGTGGAAACCTGCCTACTTTTATACAGAAGTTTTTAGAGCATCGCTATTTTGGTGTTCGACTGAGAAATACATATTCTGATGTTTATTTCCAGGAAGAGGGCGTATCTCAGGGCTCAGTTTTAAGTGTTACCCTGTTCATTTAAAAAAATAACTCGATTTGATCAGTCTTATCTTCCTCTGCACAGAAGTCGTTTTATGTTGATCGTCTTCAAATTTCTTGCTCAGGCAGAGATACAAGATTTGTTGAGAGACAACTCTAAACTGCAATCAATAATATGGTAACTTGGTCAAATCGCAATGGGTTCACATTCTCCACACAGAAAACTTTGATGTTCACTTTTGCAGGAAACTATTGCACCCAGACCCTGTTTATTCAAGACAGATGTAAATTTCTTGGAGTCGTTTTTGATAAAAGATTGACATTCTTTCCCCATATAGCATGTTTGCGGAAGGCAAGCCTAAAGTCCTTAAATATCCTAAGAATCCTCTCAAACACTCCTAGGGGAGCTAATCGCACATGCTTGTTACGCGTTTACCGCAGTTTGATACGCTCAAAATTGGACTATGGGTGTTTTGCTTATGGATCAACACGGCTTTCATATCTGGCACAACTAAATTATGTTCATCAACAGGCTTATGCTCGGGAGCTTTCTGCACTTCTCCAATTATTAGTGTATTTGTGGAAAATTTTGAGCCATCTTTGAATCACAGGCAACAAATGCTCTCATTTTGCTTTTATTTTCCAGTTTTATCGAATGAAAATCGCCCATTAAGAGAAATATTTTTGGATCACAGCATGGACGGGCTGTTCAATAACCATTCTTGACGTATTCCTCCTTTGGGATAGCATATTCGAAATGAATTTCAGATTCTCACCATATACAATAGTAATTCACTTGTAACTCCTCTTGGATTGTCAATAACTTCACCTTCCGCAATCCGTTTAAGAATCTATTTAAATCGGAAACTTGTAGTATTGTATTCAAATCTATTTTTCTCCCCCATAGGCACTGTTTTTCTGATTACCTGCCCATTTATACAGACGGCTCTAAATCTACTACTGATGTTGGCTGTACTTTTGTTTGCCAAAAAGACATTGCAAGTCGTAGGCTTCACCACTTTTCTTCTGTTTTTACTTCTGAATTGACACTATCTATCGCATTAGGAATACCTTTCAAATAAACAACCTACGAAAGCCATTATTTATCCTGACTCCTTCAGTTGCATGTTGTCAGTAGTGTTAATAATTCTCACAATTGCACTTGCAATCCAATTTGCATAGGAGAGGATTCAAGGTTTTATTTTCATAGATCCCTGCCCATGTCGGCATAAAAGGCAATGAACAGGAAGATACAGCAGTTAAATATGTTGTTGTGTATTGTTCTCAATGTCCCCCCCTTATGCTGATATAAAGGGTGCTGAATACTTGGCAAAATGATTAGAATCAGACAGCGGATAACAAACATCATGAAGTAAAACTTATTATCACTCAATGGATCTTGTCCTTAAACCGGAAGTATGATGCGATTTTGACTCGCCTGTGCATTGGCCACACTTGCCTCTTACACACAGATACTTACTGTTTGGTGTATCTCCACCAGTCTGCAGTGCATGTAATGCTCCTCTGACCATACATCATGTTTTAGTCAATTGTTCGAATTTCAACACAGTCTGTTTAAAATTTTCTCATGCCAATGATTTTAATTTGACTTTCCTGCATGCTAATTTATTCATGTTCTTAAAAGAAATTGGTATTTTTAATGACATTTCAATGCAGAATTTTTCTTTTACTCTACTAGTTTTTAGCACGAATTTTGATTCCAAACTTAAATTTTATATTAAAAACTGGTTTCGGCACAGCTTATCCTAGAAAAGGATCTTGTGCCAGGTAAAACTCGCATCATCATCCAATTTCTTCTTGGCCATAAATTACAATCTTGCTGGAAAACATGTATGTCTGTCTCTGCGTAGGGATTCAAATTTAACCCAATCTGCATAACTAAACTTGGACGGTGTATTGAATTTGTGGCCTCAATTTCGGGAAGCACAATTCATCAATGTCAGCTACCACATGCCAAGGAACGGGCAACATTCCTTGTGTGGGGGCATTTGCTTGCACATCATCCACAGTTTATTTCTATCGATTAACACAATACAAATAATAAAGAAGAATAGAATGCGAGTTTGTGCTCTACAGGGCGGACTGCTGGACCTAGAGATACAATATTTGGCACAAACATACTTTGGAGGGCCAGAATGTGGAGATTTTACTTAATTAAAAATTAAGCAATGTTTTAATGATTTTCCTTGTTAACTTCTGAAAATATTTTAGCACTGTTATCCTCGAAGGTGTTTTTCACCCTTATAGCAAAGTTGGCAGTGAAACTTTCATCGAGGTGGCACAAATATGAGATAAGTTTTCCTTAAAATGTTTTATCATTAACCAAATCATAACACTCTTCACTGGAGTAAGCAAAACAAAATAAGTTTTAAAACATTTGCTTAATACAAGAAACGTCACCAGACCTCAGAACCTGATCTCGTTCTCGCATTCTCATGTCCCACAAGCCGTCATTGCAGTTGAGTATAAATACCCACCTCTATTTATATTCCAAGTACTGTCAACAGCAAATGACTGAACGTGCACCGATCGGGTTCGAATTCAATTATTTGAGATCATGGCACGGAATTGGAAAAATACTTAGGGACACTACTAACCTCGGATCCAAAATAAATTTGCTAAATTTTGCAAAATGTCTAACAAGTGCAAAGATGATTTTTTACACCATGGAAAATTAAAAAAAAGGAAACTTTTAAATTATACCAAATTTAGTTGCCTTACAGTTATTTCTCTACTTTTAATAAATTTTAAAAGCATTTTTAGGTATATTTTACAACACTATTTATCATTGTTGTGATGACATTCAAATTGTTTTCATTGTTACCACAAATATTTTATCTGGATGTTTTTTACATTGTTGATAACCACAAAGTTATGAACATTTGTCTTTTTTTTTCATATTGAGTACATTTCTTCTCTAAGTATGGCTTTAAGCAAAGTCTACCCCGCCCTGGCCGAAGTCGCACGGTGGGATTGACAATCGGCTGCCAAAAAGCAGCCCCCTCCAGTATATAACACAGGACGACACTTGTCGACATTCGTCGATATACAAAATTCACTGGCTGCTGCATGTTGTATCCCTTTACAATAAAATAGTATTATATTATGGCAATGTAACTTAATAGCTATAAACAAAATTACAAAAATTTTCAAAAACATAAAATGTAAAAGTTGATCAGTGTCCAGGTCTCTGAAAATGGAGGCAAGTTGCAGTTCAATTATTTTTGCCGCGTCCTTCTTGCAAGATGCTTTTCTCACAAGTTTAAAAATAATAAGAGCAGCCCAATTTTTGGGCCAACTTTACTTATAACTTGCCTAATGTTTGCATCTCGTTATTAAATGTTCCACAGATACAATTTCTTCATCACAGTTGCAAATTGGATTTTTGTGAAAGACTCTATGGGCTGTATAAATCTGATTTTCATAGAAATTTCCCAGGACCTATTGAAATTCTACTTTGTCAAAGAATCTTCTAGTCCATTTGCCAATCTTCGAACTCTCCCATCTTTCTTGCCATCTTGTAAGGATTTTTATTTTACCTTCATTTCTTATCTGGATATAAGATTTACTAAAGAAATACATGGCTTTAAGCTTTTTTTATTCTAAAATTGTGCAATCTATTTAAAAAAAAGATTGAATTTTATTTAGTTTTAGTTAGACAGTTTAGTATATAATTAAAAGGTTTAACTTCAAAAATAAGCAATGGTAAAAATTTCTTATTGTTTGTACATTTCTAAACACTGCTGCTCTTTTCTGTGATGCAATTGGATGTACAAAAATATATTATCACTCCATAAGCTTGAAGTGTTTCTTTTTTATTGTAGTGCACTAAATCTTTTATTGAATCGGTAGGCAAAAATTCTCTGATATTTTGAAAATTATAAAACATATTCAGAATTACATAAAACACTCTGATGCTGAATGATTTCACTTATCTTTATATATTTTGTGAGCATAATTCAGCAAGCAAGTTATAGGATTAGTTATAGTTTAATTATTTCCTGTTTCAGATTAGAGCTCACATCGAGAGGCAGGTGCAGAGCACAATCAACAGAACAGGTTAGAGACTTCTAAAATAGTACAAGTTGCAAGTCTATCAAAATTTGAAATTTAAAAATATTTTGCTCAGAGGACCATTAAGACCAAGCTATGCACAGAAGATTTTAATGAACTTTATCATGTGCAATAATCCCGGTGAACCAATTGTTCACCATAATAATAATTAATCAAAGTAGTAATTAATCAGGGATGAGATTGGCAAAAAAGGAAAAAGACTAAAATCGTACGAGAGCAAAAAAATTGTACCATAATTTATAAGCGAAAGAAGTAAAACATCAAAACATGCAGCATGATGGAAATATTACACTATAATAATTAATAACTTAATTATTTATAATTCAGTACATATAAATAAGAAAAAGAATATTAAATTATTATTAAATCATTCACATTGAAAGTTAATAAAAGAGTTCAAAAAAATCTCTTTTTTCTGCAAAATATGCCACAGAGGTTTTGTTTTCTGCAAAAAGGTGGTACTTAATACTTTGAATGGCACTGAATGTTGTAATGTTCATCCTTGTAGAGCTTGCCGATATAATGTTAATTCGTCAGTAGAAAATGAATCAGCTAGTTTCCTAGCCGGTGGAGTTAAGCCGCACGGTCGAGCATATTTTCCCAGAATTTTCTTTCAAAAACGGAAGATAGGAAGGTTTCTTTTTCTTTGTGTAAAAGCGGAATTTTCGGAAGAAAAAGCAAATTTCAGCGGGGGGAAAAAATCGGAAATCTGAGGAGGGGGGCGGGGATTTTGTGAAAAAAAAAAAAAGACAAAAAAGCGGAATTTTTCCAAAATAACAAAAAAGCGGAAAAATCTCATCCCTGAATTAATACAATTATGCAAGTAAAAATACAGCATAAAATGCACTAGTTTTTTTAAAAGTATGTTGGAAATCCAGAAAAACTATTCATGAGTTGTCACGGCCAAACAGAATTGATGTGTTTAATGCAATGTTAACATTTAAATAAATTGTGTGATATACTTTTTTTACTGGTACAGTACAACCTCAAAAATCCGGGCTGCTCAGGGGTTTAGAAGGTCTGGATTTTGGAAATTTCTGGATTTCGGATGTCTTACTTAAACCAATAGAGATGTCAAAGTTCTGATGTCATTGTGTAGGTATGTTACGTCACAATTAAGCATGCATGTGCAAATGTCTTCAGACCTGGGAGTCGCAAGGCAACGGCAAGTGGTTGCCTTGGTAATGTTGGCCTCTGACATTTGTGCAACCAATCGAGGCATATGATGATCTACACTTTGACATCAATTCCAACAAGTTCATATAAAAACAAGTTTTAAACAATAAAAACATAAAGAGACATTAAAAAATTATACAAAGACAAAAAAAAAAAAAAAAATTTATTTTAAAATGAATAGAATGACTGAAATTTCCTCATCTTGCCTCAAGCATTCTAGTTTAAAATTTATTTAGCCAACTTTTTTTTCTCGTCACGAGTTGAAAAAAATCGTCCGGTTTTCGGAGGTTTCCGGATTTTAGAAGTCTGGATTTTTCAGGTTGGACTGCATTGCCAATGGTATAAAACCCTCTTTTTTAAATGATATTACTACAAAAGCAGAAAACACTACTATTACGACATCTAATATGACATTCCAGAGTCACATTTGTTTCAAATAACCATGTTAAGAATTCCAAAGAATGAATAAAAAACAGGAAATAGACAATGCAATGATTTATTTACATTATTTTTACAAAATACAATGATTTCTATAACCCTTGTTCCATCATGAAGAAACAATCCTATAGGGAACAGAAAAAAAATATGAATTTCTTCATATTATATTTTAAGATACAAATAGTTATGAATTCCACCTCTTGTTTTACCAATAAGAATACATTTATTAGCTTGATGACAAAAATATTAGCTTAAAAAAGAGGGAGCAAGAGCATGCTTTCTGCTGAGTGGAATTTAAGGCTTTGAATTATATCCTATTGCTTAAGGAATATTAGATTCAAGAATTCAATCATAATCTTACTTTTTTAAAAAATAACAATAATTAGAAAGTAAAATAATTACTTTTTTTTTATTTATGTAATACCAACAATAGATAATTTTCAAAGATACAGAACTGAATAAAAGAGTATTCCCTCATTTTGATGTCTTTTTGAATTTTTCATAAACATATAAAAGCAAATATGATACCAAATGAAATTAAATCAATGAAGGAAATCACTCAAATTTCAGTTGATAGTACTTTTTCAAATATTGGGTTTGAGAAATGCTTTCGATGTTTGGACAAGGGCAATACTTGGAAGGCAGTGTAGCTTTCTATCTTCAATAAACATGAGATTCTATTAGTGAATGCAAAAACCTGTTCAAAATAACAGACAGATAAAAGAAAACTCTTTAGAATTGAAATACTTACTCATCTTTCTTTTTCTTTTTAGCTGGTTTCACATCACCACTACTAGAAACTCTTTTCTGCTTGCCACTCTCCTTCACAAGAGGCATTGCGTTCCAGATGTCTTCTTCTTCCGCATCAACAATCTGCGGCGTTGTCTCTTTTGATTCAATAGCTTTAGCTGTTTCATTTGAAGTAGAAAGATCAGTTCGGTACAGAAGGCAGTTCAGTCTTGTTTTTAAATATATCTAAAAAACAAAGAGAAAAATGTTTAAATGATTATTTTATTTTTTCCACTAGTAACTACTATAATATATGAGAATAACACAACAACATAAAAACATGTTCATTTAATACAAAATCAAGTCAGCACAAAGATAACAATTTTGAGGCAACCTAAAAATAACATATATTCTTGAACTGTAAATACAGTATACTCTCTATTATCCATGCACGGATTATCCAGTTTACGGATTATCCGTGCTCATTCTGGACTCACAAAAAAGTTAAAGAGAAACATTTTAACGCTTATCATGCATGTAGAATCGATGTTGATTGCGAGATTCATTCCATGAAACCAGTGAGCCACGACGACGGAGGCTAAAGAATAGATTTTTGTTCTTCCTCCATGTGCAATCTCTACCGGCTCAACCGCTAATTTTCCAAGAAATGAATTATCCACTTACTGCTACCTCATTCTCGTACGAGCACGCTTCTTCCTGACACGCCATTCATTAACTTCATCTTCTTTCACTTTCGCACGTGTTCCTTTAGTTTTTGCGTCTTGTTTATTGTCAGTTGGTAGCATGAAATTTTCTACTGGTAAAAATGAGTGGTTTGAAACTAAAACGAAACATTTTAAATGCTAAACAAAAATTAGAAATCCTTCAAGAACTTGATAATGGAGAATCAGATAGTACTGATGCAGAAGATGCAGGAAATACAATTTCTCATTCTGTTGTTCTACAATCTGTGGAGACTTTGTTAGATTCTATGGGACAAAGAGGATTTGATTACGGTGACATTACTGCGGTTCGTCAAATATGTGTCGATATACGAAAAGAGATGAACAAACAGCAGAAGCAAAGACGCATTGCAGATTTTTTTTAAGCAGTAAATGATAAAAGGAAAATTCCTAGTTTGATGTTATACAGCATGCAAATGTAATTTTTATATTGATGTTGATTTTCTCTTTAATAAAAAGGACTTTTTGGATTATCCGTGTTTTTCTATTCTCCGTGTGATCCCTTCTGGTGATTAACCCGGATAATCGGGAGTGCACTGTATAGAAAATATATCTTTAGATATTATTTTGCAATAGAAATTTCATATCGGGAAAATGATGTAATGTTATGCATATCTTATTAACGTAAAAAGAATCACCCACAGAAAGAAAATAATTTCAATGATTTGCTATAATAAAATTTTTTAAGCAAAACTTTATATGAATGCATTAAAGTAAAAAAAAAAAAAACTGATATGAAATTAAAAAGGGGTAGATAAAATTATCTCTTACTAGTAGAAATTCATCAAGCTAGAATTTGCATTTTCCCTTCAAGAACGGATCTGATCAACAGGAAATGAAATATCGGGCTTTAAATATAACTTAACTGTACTTATTTGAGAAAAGTTTATACATATACTTCTTTCTATGCACTAAAATATTTTTTTTACCATATATTAGAATTCTGACCAGCATCAAGATTGAAGCCAGCCTATCCACCCCTTTTTTGAAAGAATAAAATAACTATCATAAAGGGCAAAACAAGCTAAAATAAAATAAATGCAAGTAAAATACACTGATTCATACAGTTGGTTGCTTGCAATGGAGTTTTCTGTTGTAAGAACCAACTTTGATCGTATTGTACCAAACAATAGATAATTCTGACTATATGATACTAAGCTTTACCAATGTCTTAAAAAGCTACAAGTAAAATTTAACACATGATACTATAAATTCTCAGTTTAAAAAAAGCTGAAGAATGCGAGAACCTGTTCTGCTTTATATACTAGAAATTAGGCACAAGTTTGGCCTAAAGTCTGGCACATATTTTAACTCGAAATTCTTTTATCCACCATATTTGTAGCTTTTAAAAAGTTAGTAGTAAAAAATATATGCATATACTATTTGGATTTCAATATGAGAAATATTCTAGTGATAAAGAATGTTGTTTATAACTAACATCTCTGTTATCACTAAACATACAAAATGAATTTTTTATAAAATAAACCATCATTCAACTAACCTTTTTCAATAATTTATGTTTATTCAAATCATGTATTCTCAAAAACCTGTCCAATCCACATGAAGCAACAAGTGGCAGTGTCGGGTGACACTGAATGCTACGAACACTGCCGGCAAAGCCTTTAAAAACATGTACTAGAAGCTTCTTCCTGAGGTCTAGCAAGGCCATTCTACCTCTGCTGCTTCCAACTACAACTTGGTTGTCGTTGTGAGCCAAAGAAAGAGACATAAGAGGATAACGCTCAAACTCCATGTCAATAACTGGTCGCCTTTGAGCCCTAGTATCATATAGTCTAACCTAGAAATTAGAGTATATTTGAAAAAGATTGTTATAAAAACAATTTAACAATATTGTTTTTTAGGACTGTACTGCATAACAACTCAGAATAATGTAAAAATTAAGGAAGAATCAGAATTGTAAATGTTGAATCCTGTTTTAAAAGGATTTTCTAGTTAATTTATTTTCTGTTTCAGATGGGTAATGATTAAAAAAAAATAAGTATGTAAAATATAATTTTAATGATAATGTCACAGAGATTCAATGAATAAAATTTAAAAGAGGTAATATGAATATTTGTATCTTTAATTACTCTTTAAGTTAGGACAATCACATATATTTGCCAATATCTACACGTATTCTAATGGACCTTAGGCATGTGACGTCACATCCTCAGACACGTGATCTGCCGGTGGCAGCCAGTGGTCAGTCTTAAACAGCTGACTCGGAACTGCTTTTATTTCTGAGTCGCTTATAGGCCAATTGTTTTGTTTATTCCTCCACAGCTGTTTTTCTATACTCTCAAACCCAAACGGTGCATAAGGTCCATTGTTTCAGCTTGAAAATGTGACTTAGATGTAAGTAGGAGACCATTTAAAAGGACAAATAGGCAAAATTGATTCATAAAAAGACAACAGAAAACTGGGCAGACTTTATAAACCATCACCACAATATAGGTAAAAATATATAGAGAGAGAGTGTTTCAAAATTCTTAATGCAAACTTTTAAAGTGATAAGCACAAATTCCCATACAATACACAGTCATTACTCAAATACTAGGAGCTGTTTCCCATTCAGGGCAGTTTCGTAATGAGGCAGAAACTGTCACTAAATCTCCAATACCTGAATTTTTTCCTGTGGAGTCATATGGAAAACCTCTATGACTCTGATGAAGATCTTTTTTGCCAGACATGTACCAGAAGCTTCTTCCTGAGGTCTAGCAAGGCCATTCTACCTCTGCTGCTTCTGCAGTAACTCTGTAACTGCAGTTGTCTTATGACAAATGCCTTTTGTTTTAAGGAATGTGAACATATTATCAAATCACTGATATAAAGCCTGCATCAATGTTGGGTGGCTGCACTTTTAAACATCTTTTATAATTTATTCCATAAAATGCATTCCCTAAAGTTCTAAATTTTCTTTACATTCATCATTACAAAACACAGAAGCTTCCCCCTTCACAACTTCATGGACTGAATTATGACAATGTACATCACAGTGACTTGTGCTTGTCTAGAGGAGTTCTATTACCCTTTAAAGTTTATAAGAAGAGTTTTGAATATCCTGTATATATAACTACATATGAAGAATGCACAGATGCCATATTCAAAACTAATAGATATAATAATCACAAGATTTAAGTACTGATCACAGCCCGTTTCAATATAGTTGAAAGCACAGTTTTAACAAATTTCATAATATAAACATGATTTTAAAAAAGCAAATCTTATTTGGATATCTAATTTTAATAAATAAGTATACTTACTTGATGATGCCGAGTGCAAGTCACAACTTTGTCAAGAGATTTAAATTTTAAGTCTGTTATCCATACAGGAACTCTCAAATCTAAAAAGTCATTCCTAACCTAAAATGATTGAATTTATCAGCTGAATGACAAAAAAATATAACAAGGAGATTCTTCCAAATCTATATGCAAGCTAAATTATTTGTAAAAATTACTTATCAGCTGATTAAACATTAATATATCTTATTACAACGATAAATGAAGTACACTTACATTTTTTGCTTGAAACACAGGAGTATCAGGTATACTCAAATCCCAAATTTTTAAATCATTTTCCTCACCACCAGTAGCCACTTGCAAATCGGAAAATGGATTTGGACTCATTTTACATAAATTACCACCAGTATTAATTTCAACATCCTACAATAAAAAAAAAAGAATATCTCTTATTAAAAAAACTGAATACTGAACATTTAGAACTTAAAGAAGACACCATTCAAGTTCAAAGAAAAATTTATCATTACCTTCTCCCCATCTTTATTCCATAATTTTACAATACCAGATTCTACCGCAGTAACTAACCGTCTAAAAGGGGGAAAGTAGCATAATGATAAAAATGAAAAGAATATGAATATTTTATGAATAACTTAAAACGTATTTCATTAGATACATGATCAATTATCCTTTCTTTATCACTGACAAAATATTTGTAAAAGCTGAAAAAGAATTCTTCTAATAAACCAAAGTATTTAATGCATTAGAATATTTGTCAAATTTGATTGAATAACAAACCAAACAAAAAAAAAGTCAACTGCAGTTCTTGAGTGACCATATGAATTTAAAAAAAAAAAAAAAAACATGTATAATTTGAAAAGATTTAATTGTGAAATCCAACAAATAATTTTCAATTATTTTGATGAGCAAATATTACTACTTGCAGTAGGAACAGTCTATGAAAGAAATAATGTATCGAGATGAACTCCGAGTTTCTACATGAAGAAATCATTTTTCTCTCCTCCCCTTACAATCACACAAATAATATATTGTCACATGTAAGAATTTGAACAATTAAAAAGGATACTTTAATAGCTCTCATGTCAGTAGACACAAATAAATATTAAGTTTTTCAATTTTTTATAAATTATTTTAATGTTAATTATTTGTTTTATTGTACTTTTTATTCCATTACATTATCATGCTACGTTTTTTATATGGATACATCGTCATTTCTTATGTCTGTCTTAAGATGCATGCTAAAATAAAAGCAAACAAAAACTGTCTTCATAATAAACTACCCTTTTTAGGGCAAATGTCTGAATGGAATATACAAGAGATAATAGAATGCAGAAACAGTCTATTTAGAGCATTAGCTTGAGAATTGCACAAAACAGAAGAGAGATATCTGTTGATTCATTCAAAAGAGGATTGTGAATGCATTTACATTTACTAGCATTTCAATGAAGCCAAAATATACAGGCATGTCAAGGACATGACCTCCCCCCCCCCCCAGCTTTCTCTCCCTCACTGACAGAAATGGCGCTAGAGTTTGCCCAATGGGGGGCACGAACTGCTGTACGGTGGGACATGTATAATGAAATTGGTTTCAAATTTTCACCAGATTATTATTTATCAACTACAGTTGAATAACCCGTACACAAATTTTACTCGATGGGGGGGGGGCACAGCATTCCCGTCGGGGGTCCTGGCTCCCCGGTCCCCCCTTCTGGTACCACTCCTCCTCACTGAACTGCATAGAAATGCAATATTGAATATAAAAGACAGGAGATGAAAGAAACATGGATGTTCAGAAAACCCACATTCAACCAATCAAGAGCAGAAATAAAGCATATAAAAAAGTTAGTTGAAATAACTGATGCAGATTTCAAAAGGATGAGAACATTTAGAGACTTTAAGGTCTATAATATATATGTAATGGCAAGTGCTACCAGGTTTGCAGAATTCTAATAATTAACATGATGACAAACAACAAATATCCTCATAAAATTAGGTAACATGCAAGAAAGAATAAAATCATTTAGTTAATGAATTTTAAGTTACCAGTGAAAATTCAAAGTGGAGAGCACACCCAGCCTAATAAGAATTAAATATAGTGATAAAAACTTAAAGCACATAAAGTTATATTAATGTTGAGCTATGGAATTTTTTAGTCATACCCATCATAAGGATAAATTCCCTTTATTCCTCCCTCGCCAACATGACATGCACGAGTTGAGGTAAAAGACTGTATCTCGCAATCAAAGGTTTTGACAACTTGGTTTTTGTGCCCAGTATAGACCTGAAAGAAACAAAACTCAGTTTATAGAATAACACTTATATAAAACAAATTAGTTTAAAATGGTTAGTTTAAATTATACTCTTACTTTTGAATAATTATCTATCAACGAAAATTTGGTACATTATAAGGAAAATATGAAAAGACATGCATGTATGTTTGTGCAAATAACTCTACTTTCAAGTAAATATTTCATTTGATATTTATGAATGAAATTACCAATATGAAAAAAATCCAATCGAACACAAAGAAATGTAAAACATTTTACAATAAAATAACAGTACAATCTACTAAAACTTAAAAAGGTTAAAATTCTGAAAATAACCACACAGAATTTCTTTCACAATGGAGACAATGCGCATTAAAATAGTATATATAATAATGAGCACCAAGTTGAGCTATTCAAAATACAGTTCTAAAGACTCTATAAGATTTGAGTAGGTGTTTTTTTTTTAAATAAAGATTTTGAAGAAAAACAATTGGTTTTCATCACAAATTGTGACTAATGGATGTGATAAAAAATGATTTTTATCTTTAATTGCTCAAGATAGCCAAAACATAAGTAAGAAAAGTTGGCAAATGTTTAAAAAACAAATTACATTTATACTTTAGATGTCAGTTGCAATTGTAGAAGAAAAGCTTTACTTGTCTTTTGGATAATTATGAAACTTTAAGCTATAAGTATTTCCTGAATTGTAACAAGAGGGAGAGCCTGTCAAGTAGTGTTTAAATTGCATCTAATTTCATTACATTACATTTCTTAAGATCTCAGAACTAGGAAAATAATGAATAGTGATTTGGCCGAAAGCCGAATAACAAATTTTAATAAAACATTTCACTTTTATTGTAAATGAAATATTTTTTTCAAATTTTGAATGAAAAAATTTAAGATTAATAAACTTGTCTTTTATTATTTATATATTTAAAGAAATGTGAATACTTTTACGTATATTTGCAATATTTTAAACACCTTAATTCCACTAATAAGAAACCTTCTTCATTTTGTGATTGCTCCAAAGAAATAAGAGTCATCATTACAGAACGTGACAATGACAAACACAGAAGAAAATTGAATGGATAAATTAAAATTACTAGAAGTAAATTCCTATTTTGATAAAAAAAACTTCTAATAGGCAAGATGGAGTGTCCACTTAATTGGAAAAAAAAATGTGGAAAAATTTCCAAAGTTTGCAAATTTAGCAAGAAAATTTCTTTCAGAACCTGCAAGCATTATATAGTGACTGTTTATTCTCTGAAGCTGGTAATATATATGAAACCATATGCAACAGATTTCTATAAATGATATGCAACATTATTAAATACACTTGTGTGCTATGAAACTTAAAATTAGATAAATGTTAGATTTTTTTACAATAAATAAACCGAAATGTAATTTTACGATATTCTTTATTAAATATATTTAAAACAAATTTTTTTAAAAATGTTGATAAAAAAGGTTTGCCTGAATTTATTCAGGCAAATATCGGTTTACCATTCGGCTACATTGAATATTCGGCAATAGGCCTAATACCGAATATTCATCACATCCCTAATTGGTGTTATGTATTTATGAAACCAAACAGAACAGACATCCTAATGAAAATGATTAGAAATTATTGTTCTTCCATTATAATTTCAGGGTTTGCAAAGATAAATTATATGTAAATTTATTAAATACACCTATGTCAACTTAAAATTTGGTTAAATGCTAGAAAAAATTTTCATAATAAATGTATTGAAATGTAATTCTGCAATATTCTTTAAGAAATGTATTTAAAAGCACATAAAAAAAATTATTATTATTCTGAGTATATTCAGCCGAACATTCGCTTAATATTCGGTAAAAGGGTCGAATACTGATTAGTTGCCGGATATTCGTTACATCCCTACTCGGAACATATTTAGAGGATTTAGAGAGGGGAGAAAAATACCTCTTATGGATATAAAATAGCTAATGATAAAAGAAACAATTTTAGAACTGTTACAAAATGTTCTTCTTACATATACATAATAAATACTGAAAACAGCTATGGGAAAAAGAAAACAGGACCAAAAAACATAACCACAAAGCACCTGGTGCGAGCAAAAGCACCAGCCTTCAAGGGTACAATGACGATAATATAAAGATTAACTAACAAACTGAAAAAACACACATAGGACAAAGTCAACACAACAATAGAAAAAAAAAATAAGAACAGAATCAGGCAGATGGACTTGCTCAAGGTTCACCTCCTGCTGGGATTCTAAATTTCACAAAAAACTTGGGATATTTAGTTAACTTAAACTTGGAATAGTCAATGGTTGTTTCCATAAACAACCATCGACTTAATGTCAATTTCTCTACAGAAAAATATCCCAAGTTTTGTGAAATTTAGAATCCTAGCAAGGGGTGAATCTTGAGAAAGTCCATCTCCCAGATTCTCTTCTTATTTTTTGTTTCTATTGTTGAGTTCACTTTATCCTATGTGTGTGTTTTTCAGTTTGTTAGTTAATCATTGTATTATCCTTCTTACATATATTTAATTTATCATTGAACTTTCTCTGTTATTTATTCTGCATTAATGACATAAAAACCTATTTCACTATTCATATAAAAAGTAGTTTACCTATTACATGTATAATTAAATGGAAAAGTGATACATCAGATACAAATATTTTCAGATATACAACTGTTACTAACTACCTTTTTTTCAGATGAATCTTCCCAACATACAGCTGTGACTTCATCATCTTTGCTCAGACCTTCAACAGGATTCAAATTAGAAAACGTTCCCTTTTCAGTGTCAACGCCTAAAAATTATAACCAACAAATATTAAATACATTAGCAAATCTTATTAAACATAAATCCACTACTAAAAATTTGAAAGTTCTGATAAAATTGAAATAAAAGGGAAGTCAATAGTAATTTGATAAATGTTGCAAAAATCAAGAATTAATAAAAATTTATCAGTAGAAGTCATTTACAAAGAAATATTAATACAGTCAAAGTCGCAAATCCAGACATCCAAAATCTGGAATGATCCAAAATCCGGACCTTTTTCATTCCCTAACCCCATCCCCCCCCAAAAAAAAATCCTAACTTTTATCTAACAAATCGGCACCCAGAGTCAGCAGAAGGTCGTAACCATCTGGGGAAGGAAAGGATTTAACCATATGTACAACAATGTATGACAAAGGTATTCCGGGGGAGCTATTGTAACGAATCGCACAGTTACAATACCTTCCTCCTTCCCCTCTCTAGCACTCAAAACGGACTAGTCCAGAATGTCTAGTCCACTAGTCCAACTATATTCTATGAAGACGAAGAAAACGTGGATACCGATTTCAAAGGATTTCGGATCTGAAAAGAAAAAGCTGAAATTTTTGAACTAATTGAGGACACGAAATTGCGGAAGATGACACCTTTGAAGTACTGCATTGCGACGATAATGCCCCGACTCACCGATGCCGAAATATGAAGTAAGGTGTTGATGAACTCCAAAACTTTGGTATCTGATAGCGAAGAAGAAACACAAGCGGAAGATAAAATGTCAATTGACAGCTTAGTGGAAGTGTTGAACACCGCAATAAAAGGACTTGAGTAAAGAGACTTTATTTCAGAGTCAGACATAATGGCGATATATAAAATAAAAGAGAAGTTACTGAATCAAAAACCAAAACTAATGAAGCAACTAACTTTAAATGAAATGTTTTGTAAAAATGTTAAAATTAATAAGAAATAATATTAATTATGTTTATAAATCAAAGAAAACAAGTAATAAATAAGGTTTGATAAAAATTTGAATTGAATTATGTGTTTTCTGATGTTAAATTCACTTCTTAATATTGAAATGATCTAAGATCCGGAATTATCACAAATCCGGAAATGCCGAAGTCCCGACCATTCCGGATTTCTGACGTTCAACTGTATTTGTCTTTTGAGAGCATAGAATGTTTTTGGAAGTTTTGTTATGCCTAGTAATGAAAATGAATTTAAATTAAAGTAAGTCTTTGTAATAGAAAAAAATGAGCAAATTATTATCTGTAATGTCATCCTACAATATATTGGTTTTATACTATTCCTAATTTATAGTATATTTTTTTAACCTATTTACTGATAGACAAAAGTGGATAAAAAAAAATGTAAGAATACTTTTTCAGTGCTTAGCTTCATCATAATAATCAAATTTTTTATTTTTATAGAGACTTGTTTTCTGATATTCCATTGCTGGGGGGGGCGGCCCATAAGACAAACGCTTGCCAAATCTTTACGACAACAATAAAGTGTCGTCTTTCTAATTTTTTATTGGTGTATTACAGAGTAGTTCTAACATCCAAGCTTGGTGACAATTGGGACCCTACTAAGAAATATCCAATTTTTGGTTAACCTGGAGGTTAGGGTGCATACTCACTTCGTTTTCGTTAAGCTCGCCAATTGTTTGTCGCCAAGAGAGAGAGTGCCAGAACATTTGTTTTGTGTGCGAGTTGAAAATTTTTTTGGCGTCGTTCGCGCATGCACTGACAGCGATTTGTTTACTGGTCTTCGCCGCATCACCTTAATTTCGCCTCATTTCCATTGGTCCATTGTCTGCTCTCTTCGATTTGATTGGTCGGCATAAGAATTTGAATAATACTTCGTTTGGAATATTTGATTATTTACCAAACGATTTTTTTCAATAACCGTCCGCTTCTCTTCTAAAAGATTTTTGTTCATTGAATTTGCTGATTCTCTTCCTCTGTGTTACTGATTATGGCTTCCAAATATCGAACAAGGAATGTTTTCTGGAAACAATGGTTCCCTTGCTACATTTCATAGTCTTCAGACGTCGTGTTTTTCCTGTGTATCGTGCTTTCCTTGTGTGTTTCATTTCTCAATGAAAAAGCGAAGCTACGAGGGTCCCGCTTTGCTGATGCTTTTTTAAAGTTAAAAAAATTTGCCTGGTATACACTTGCAATGCCATTGCGTGCTCAATCTCTCATTTTGAGGTGCTGTAGGCACCAAATATGCAGGAGACCTATAAAAAACTCACTACGCATCCTAAATAGTGTTTGGCGACGGCATAAGAAAATTGGTGAGAGAATAGTACGCACCCTAAACTCCATGTTTACCCAATTTTCTTTTAAAGATAAAGACCTTCCTTTAACTTGAAACTTTCCTTTGCAAGTCAAAGATAAAATTTTAGGTTGAAATCTAGAATTTGGTACACACTCTTAAAATGGCGCGAAGTCGCCAAAGCAAGATGTTCACCACTGCATATCATTGGCGCCAGGTCGCCAAAGCTAAATGCAGGTAATACTTGTATTAGCTTTGGCGACTTCACGCCATCTTAAAAGTGCGAACCAACTTCTAGATTTCAACCAAATTTTATTTTGTTAACATATTTCCTAATATATCATAAACACATCATTGGATTCTAATGGGAAGAAGCAGCAATATGAATAAAAATATTTGTTTTTCTATAAGATTATTTTGTTCAGTTTTCTATTGTTCGAAGCTATTTCTAGCAATCCATAGACAAACTTTAATTACTTTCTTTTTGTTCATTGTAATGTTAATTGATGACAGGCTTCCTTATAAAATTTTCATGCAATTGAAATAGGAATTTTTTAAACAACAATTATTATTTATTTATTTTTTAAGAAAGCAAATGCTTTCAATATTAGTTTTTTAGAATCTATCTGAGATTAGATTGGTTTCCACCATATTTTTAATTTCAGAATTCATTATAAAACTAACATAAGATTCATTACAGTCAATCAACATGATCGGACCTGGCATTTATACTGTTTGACCACTTTCTGCCTAGCCATTTTCTGAAATATTGGATTGATTAGAACGACAATGATGTTTAATGGTTGCTGAAGTTAAAGTGAAATTTGTAAAACACTAAAACTGAAAAATACTTTACATTTAAATTCAATCTAAGGATTAATGAATCTCCAGAATTACAAATATGTTTAGCTATGTCAGAAAATAACTTAGAATTCATCTAAAACTATACAATGAACGATTCACAGTAAAGCTTTAATTACATACTCTGTTTTAAAAAGATCCTTTATTCATGTTTTTAAAAATTTTAACTCAAAGGCAAGTTTTTCTTTCAACATTTCTCTATTCGCTGTTACTTTCTTTTATAATTACTCTGTGAGATATTCTAAAGTTACAGCCAAATGTTTAAAAGCTGTCTAAAAGGATACCATGTTGAGAGAAAAAATATATAGTTGCCATTAAATTCTACTTACACTGTTTTATATAAACTTTTCAAAATATTATCATTTTTTATTACAATTAAAGGATTTATAGAAAGATAGAGTGAAAGCAATGGCATGCAAACAAATTTTCTGTAAGGACGGACAACTTTTAAGCATTGCCACTTTTAAAATGTTGCAAATTTCAAACACTTACAACAATACAAGAAAATTATTAAGTAAAAAAACAATCATATATATTCAACTAACCTTTTAATAATCCAATTTCAGTTCCAACAAACACGTGCCAATTCTGCTTGCCCGTCATTTTCAAAATAAACAAATCCTGAATTACACGTTGCCATGTAAATTTTAAAAAGATCTGTCTACCTTAGTTTTTGCTCATGAGTGCAAAAAAAGTTCCAGACATTTTCTTCAATAATCCACGATTATTTGAGTAACAAATATTTTTGCTATTGCCATTTTTAAATATATATTCCAAATAACTTTTATTTCAGTCACACTTTTAATTTTCAAAAAGTCTTTTTAACTATGGGAGAGTTTTCTGGTTTGTTACGGGCCTATTCTGGTACCCCCGGGTGGGGTGGGGGGCGGGGGTTTTTTCCCCCCGTAAAAAACGGGAAAGGTCCCGCCCCCCCCCCCAACCGGGGGTACCAGAATAGACCCCTTTATCTGCCTGTCCTACGTATTTCCGGTGTAATGCTAAGGAGTCTATTTTGATACTCGGGGGGGGGGGGGGTTGCGTTCTTCCCCCCCCCACCCCCCCCCAACCGGGGGTACCAGAATAGACCTCTAAGTCAATGGATCTTCAAAGCGGAAGTCCAACATATAAGCAGATAAAGTCAAGGGTTTAATGTAAGTAAACAAACCAGAAAACTCTTCCATAAGTAAAGTATTTTAAAAAATTTAAATAAAAAAATTGTAATTTCTTTTTAATATACTTTCTATTAAATTTTAATGTTTAGTTCTTTATACTGACAACAGATGGCGCCAGCAAAATTTCTTTTGGATGTTTGTAAAAGCAGATATTGGAACGTAGTTTCTCGGGTCACAATCAATAGTAATCAATCACATAACACAGATAGCAATTTTAGTTTGCAGCAATCTTGCTCTGCAAATCTGCAAGCTTGCAACAAATTTGACATAGCGAGAGCTTGAAACAAGTTTGCAGCACGTTAACGTCAGCTTCGAAGTCACCACGAGTCAAATTTGTCACGTCAAACTCATTGTTCACTATAGCAAAAACAGAGTACGAACACAACCTCAGATTAGAATTCGCGACCTACCGCTTCTAAACCTGACGCTCTAATCACTCCGCCAGATAAACTCTGAGAGGAGAAGATAGGATTCAAGGATGAAGTGTTTGTCTCCGACGTATGCTCCAGAACTGAGTTCATAGCTTGTGCCGGGAGAGGAGAAGATAGATTTCGCTAATACATCATTCGATTCGATTTATTTTAAAATGTTTTCTTGATTTCATTAATTTTTTAACTTTTGAGTTGAGAATATGATTTGAAGTCAAAGAGAGAGAGAGCGATTTTCGCTAATAACTACGTTTTGCTAGTAGAATAAATTATGAAATTAGAGTTCAAAAGTAATTACTTTAAAATGGGACAAAATGTATAAGTTAATATTTTTCAACAAACATTGACTGTTTTTTAGGTTTAATTTTGTTTATAAACGTTAAAATTTCAACATTAAGAAAAAGGCGATAAAATTTTCTTTAAAGTACGAGTTCTAAGGTAAGGTAAGTAAAAAGGTGGAAAATGTTTCAAATTTTTTTTTTTAATAAAAAAGTTAGCTTTTTCAAAAATTATCATTGATTTATTGAATTAATAAAAGGAAGGACGGTCTAGGAGATGCTATTAAAAATCGGATATTTTTTAAAACAGAGAAAGATCTTTCTCTGTTTTAGTGTCTCTTAGTGTGCTATCATCTTTGCAGCAAACTTGTTTTGAAATCGTGCTGCGAACTTATCATGACAACTTCACAGCGAACTTGCATTGCAAGGAGGGGTGGCGCTAGTTGTCTATTTTCGCCGTGGCTAACTCGTTTTGCAAGCGAGGGTGGCGATTCTTCCTGGTGAATTTGCATCAGTTTCGCTATCGACGCGTCAAATTTGCCATGACAAGATAATATCTAGTAAAAATCAAACTTCCTGCAAACGTACGTGCTATCTGGGAAGTCATCCTTCGACGTCACAGTCGCAGTTTTAGGCGCGATTGCAGAAGGGAGCTTTTATCGCGATTAATCTTTTTTCTCCTTTGACTTTCCAAAAAAGCTTCGAATTACAAAAGCGACGTTATCATTCGAGAACACATATCACAACAAGAGGGATGGTTCATAAGAAGACTTCTTATTCCGCAATGGGGGAAAAAAGCGAAATGTGATATAATACAAGACGAGGTGGTGCAGGGTGATCTGCTCGGTGAAGCGTGACCCGCTTATCTCGAAGGTCACGAGTGAAGACTCTCCTCTCTCACGAGTGAAGAAGATTTCCCTCTGAGTGGGATGTGGTGATGCTCCCCCCGCCTATGTGGGGAAGGTAGTTCATATATATGTGAGAGCTTTTAGAGTAACTTCTGAAGTCGCCATCTGTTGACAGTATATAGAACTAAAAACTAAAATCTTTCAAAATTATATTGAAATTTAAAAAAAATACTTTGCGCACATTTTATACAAATGACTGAATCACACGTTTTTGACAGTAGTATTCATCACTGGTATTTTTTTTTTTTTTACAGCGTAGAAAATAACAGTTCGTCAAATATTCGTCATCCCTAATTACACCGGAAATCGGTTCTGGGCATGAAAGTTCTATGCAAAGGCAGAAGTAACATTGGACTGCTTATAAACTTTGTGGTACTTGGATCATTTTTTACAAGCGGCAGTGGCGGCGATAGGTGGCAAAAGTTGGGAGGGGGGGGCGAAAATTTATAGACACATCCAAATTTTATATGCAAAAATGAAATAAAAATTAATTTTCCGTAGAAGACCGGGCTGTACCCCCGAATCGCGATCACGCTCAGTTAATTGATCAGTACCAGGGCCAGACTTCCCATAGGGCCAACCTGAGGGAGAAGCTGCCTTAGGGCGTATACAAAGAAATAACCACCAAATATTCACAACTTTTCATATTATTTGAAAAGGCTATATAAAATGTTCTTGAAGAGTTACATTAAATATATTGAACAATACATTTTTTTCGGCTTCTGTGGCCCTACCGTTTCTTGTCCTCGTACTTCCATGCATTGAAATACATTTAATAGGATCTGTCTACTTCAATGATCTTTCAACTATTCACGAGAAAAGCGAACGAAGAAATTCAGTAGGTATTTCAGATTTCGAAATCGATGAAGTATTTTTTGCAGGTGTTAATTTTATGTTATTTCAAGTAGTGTAATTTTGGATTAAAAAAAATTGAATATGGTGCAAGGATTATAAAGATTTTATTAAGTAGTTATATATTTCCAAGATAAACTATTTATATTAAATTTAAAATTGTATGTTAACTTTTGGGTGGGGCGAAGAAATGTATATCGGCCTGAACAGAACGGTAAAGTCAAGACCGTATTATTCACCCAGTGAAATATTCTGCAGCAGTTTCAAAATAACTACCATGTTTGAAGAGATATTTGATTCAATACAGCCACCTGTCTTAGACTATAGCGAAATAGCCGGTATCACACTCTCGAAATCATGAAACAGAGAGATGCGTACTTCCACGCTAAGTTGAATACTCTTCTGACCGAGCAGAGTCTGTAGAAGAACTACTGAGGCACGATGAATAATTCTTGTTCCTATAGAGATACCCATTAGTAGGTGACAAGCTACGACAGGTGGTTTCACCCAAGCGTCTCCCTTGCAGGTTATGTAATGGGATACATTATCATCGGTCTTTAATTTATGGTTCTTACGAGCCTTCCAAAAATTTCAGAATGAAAGGCGCTCACTATGGACTTATTTTGTTGATATGTTTTCAGAACAAGCCTTCCATTGATGCCTATTAACTAGTTGGGAAAGCCCAAATCATTTCAAAATCGGTTCTATTTTTCTAACAGATGTCGCGATGATCAATCACATTGATTGAACAAAGAAGTCCTTTCAACCCATTAATAAGTGGTCATGATAAGAGGTATGGGAGCAATACGTAGC